>JAQQPU010024305.1:0-12746 GCA_029168905.1 Artemia sp. Kazakhstan ARC1039
AAGAAACTTACATTAAAATTCAATCAATAAAACTGAAAAGAGTTTTTAAATTTTTTTTTAACTCTTTTCAGTTTTATTGATTGAATTTTAATGTAAGTTTCTTTTATATTGTTTTTTATTCTCTTCGTTTTTTTTGTTGAGGACGGCCCTTGGATATAGGGTCGAAATATTCATTTAAATTTGCGTTCCACTGTCTTGTATAAAAATTTCCCTGTTGTTCTACTTATTGTTTATGTTTATAATGTCATCCAAGGGTGTGGCTATGGAGCTTGTTCTCAGGCATTAATTTAGCCGAAGGGGTATAAATGCATAACAATTTCTTTATGGAGGGGCATTTGACCCGTTCTAGATTTCACCTCCACCCCAGCTCTGCTAAAATTCGAAAAAAACTTTTTTTTTGTATTTTCCATTGAGAAATACCTTTTTTGGTATTTTCATTGAAAATAAAATGTAAAAAAAATACTCCCTCGCCCAAAATAAAAAAAGAAATATATATTTTGTCCCTTCCCGCAACACAGGCACCTGAAGAAATTGTCCCATGGAGGTGGGTGGTCAAAGGTTTTTTGGTCAGAAAAGTGCCCTATTTTGTACTGAATTGTACATGATTTAGTAGCTTTCTCCCCATCGCTACGTCCTTTCATTCCATAGTTTGAATTGTATGTACTAAACAATCACGAGAAAATGAAGTCTTTTACTGAGGTTCCGTTTTCATGTACCGGGTTTGCAGCGGCTTCAGCGAATACTATTTTTACGCTTTTAATTGTTAACTCGATAGAAATGAAAGTGTCTTCATCTCTCGTCTTCAAATGTGTTGAACATGGGTTTAAAAATTTTTGTCAGCAAGAATAGCCTACTCCAAAAACGGTTTAAGAAATATTAGTAGAAAATAAAAAAAGGCAGAGAACTTCACATTTTTTTTGCGTTTAGAAGAAACCTGTTTCAGGTGTTTATCTACCTCCTTGATAAAGACCAACCTAAAACGAAAGAGTAAAACTAAATGAAATCCAACAAATAAAAATGAAATAAATTAAAACACTGAAAGATGAAGTACATAGCTTATCCGTATCAAAAATTTTCATAATGCGGAAGAATGTTATCTGCGGCGGTGAAGTGATATTTACATCTTTTTGTCATTAAATAAACAGAAGCACCGAATTCCTTCGATTTTTCTTAAATTTTCTTTGGAAGGGGGGAGGGTCAAATCCGGAGAGAAGTTTAGAATGAATAATAAAAATGGAAAGATGAAAGAAAAAGTAAAATTAATGAAGAAATATCAGCTTAGTCAAACAGTTCATGGTAACGAACTGTAAGTAAGGAGCGACTTACTGTATTTAGATATTATTCTAGCCGCAATATACAAGGTTTTTAAAATCTATAATCAGACTAAGTTTTCTTTGCCAAAGTAATTTTTCTATCTCACGCATTATGGGCAATTAAATAGATCTATTTAAATACTTCACATAGGGTGTAATTTGTCAAACAATATACCTAACAAATATCTGAGCCTATTTTGAATTTTTTCAGACAATACCCATGTCGATAACTTTATTTTCGTACTAAATCCTGAAAGCATCTCCAATAGTGTACTGAGCTCGATTCTAAGTCGATATCGTACAAAACACGTTTAAAACTCGAAATCGGCGCAGCCTGAAAACGAAACGTAAGAAACGTGTCTTATATGTCGGCTTGATATTACTGCAGAATATATTCTCCCTTTCTTTTATTTTTGTTGCTTTTGTTTTCAAAGGTTTGTTTTCTTCTTATACCTAATCAACATCATAGCTTCCTTCCCAAAAAGTGTCATCCTAATTCCGAATACATTGACTTTTGAAAGAGTGACTGCTCCCGCCAAGAGTAAGGAAAAAAGTTGGCACAGTTTTTCCCATCTTTGGTGAGGCAGACCTTCACTTTTTGTCTCACTTTTTTTACGTCTACATGTCCCAAATAGACTGACGATCTGTCTAGGCCCAGAAGCCGAACATAGCGAAAGTGATTAAGGTCTGGCATGGGGATTTTGACGGTTGTTAAATATCGTGATTTAGCGATGTTTATTTGGTACAAGACCAGCTTTTTTGGTGGCTATTAAGTCTTTTGCGTTGTTTATTGCTACTTTTTGCAACGGTTTTTTTTTTGTTAATGCTGCGTCTTAATACATCCAGACTGAAAATTGTGGCAACAATTAATATTGTTTATAATTACTAAATGTATCATCGTAACGCTAAATCTAAATTTAAAGATTAGTGAAGCCTGAGCAAAGACAGCCAATTAATAAGTGTTTGAGGGTGCAAAGTGACGCCATTGGGACCTTCCTCCCCCCTCTAACTGACCATTTTTATGATAGTAGGGCGAGTGTTTTATCCACTGTTGAAATCGGAGCCACGGAGCGATTTTTGACCTGTAATAGTGCTTGGCCCAAGATAAGGCCCTCATAGCGGTATCCCTCCTAGCCCTTTCCCGGCAAATTATTTCTCCACAAACGGTATTTAAGGGTTTTTGAGATTACGGATTCCTTTTTAATGTGTACAAAAGAAAGTTGGCTAAACAAAAAATTTTATTTAACAATCTATGCAATGCGCAGATGACACCCTAGCCATTTGATGGGTTTAAGGGATGGCAACACTACCTTTATATTTAGTTATTAATGTTTGATTTTAGTTGATATTTATTGTTCATATATCTGGGTTTAATAAAACTCAACGTAGTGTAAGTTTTTTCCCCACCTCGTTTCGAAAAAATCTTTCTTGTTCTTCCCTAAATTCTGGATAATGTCTCCGATAGATGTCGTTTAAATTCAGTGGATCGCAGCAGTTGTGCTACCCATGCTTAAATTTGATTCTCTTTTGTTTTTATGATGGAGAACTGTTAACCATAAGTTAAAAGCTTTGGACCATGAAAAATTGATGACCTATCTCAGAGTTTGAATTCGCATACATTTTGGACCCTTTTGGACCAAGTTGATGCTTTACGGCACAAAGCGGTAGAAATCTGCACTTTTCTGCGTTGTGATCTATTTTTTTTACTTAAAAAGGACTCCATATATTTTTCTTTTTGGTGAAATGAGCCTTCTGCTGATATTTTACGACCCCTAATTTAATACGATCATCTCGGGGGAAAAAATGGATAAAAGCATATTACTGCCTATGGAATTGGTCTGGTACTTACACTTATAATACGTGATACCAGTTCACCTCTTATAATCTAGATCCCGTCCACTAGGCGTACATCAGAAGGCTTTCCCGTGTGAAGTACCTTTAAGAAGCATTTTTCTTTTTAATTTCATCTAAATAACATGGAGTCAAATTACAAGTCAGAACCAAGCAAATTTAAAACATCCAGAAAGCAATCAATTCCGGTTTCAGAAAGTCAGACAAAAACAACTATGTAACAAGTATTACCGACTGAAAATGAAAAGTTAACAATTAAACTATTATTAAAAATTTGGATTCTTGATGGTTTCGAATCATAACAAAAGCCAAGCTCGCAGGTGGAATTTCGTCAGTTCAGAAAATTTATATCAAGGAAAAAGAAGCTTGCAATCAGATAAATTTAAGATGAGATAATTATTTGATTCTCTAATAAGTGATTACTGCGTTACTGTTTAGTTCTAAGTCGTGAGGTGTCAAATAAGCAATTTTAATTGAATTAAGAAATTTTGGCGTTCATCCAATTTCTCCTTCCTGTTAATCAACCATTTTATAGGATTTATTTTCTCCTCGGACTTGATGTGATTTTCATTATTGCTTCCCTTCTAACCGCGGATTTCATTTACAGTTTATTGTGATAGTCCCTTTCACTTTTCTTCTAACCGTAGATTTAGTTGTCCATTTTTTCTCATTTGGGATTCGTCGTGATGCTTGTTGTCGCATGTCTTCTAGTCGTAGATCTTGTTTATGCTTAATTTTCGTTCGTTATTACCTAAGACATATTTCCGTGCATTTTGTTCTAGCTGTTGGGATTCATTCGTAATCATCTGTAATTTCGAATGGCATCATAGATACCAAAAAAACTTCTTTCCCAACTTTTCCCCAATCGTTATATTTTTGCTTTAATGGTGCTATATAATTCAGTAACAACAGAGAATATTCCAATGCCTATACCCCATGATATATCTAAATTACGCACTGGCATAATCAGCGCTGTATTCTTTGGTTTCAACTCAAATGGTGGCAAATCCGTCATTTTAGATTGTAATCTGAATACAATTCTTTATTCCTGTTTATCAAACAGTTCGTGGTAACGAACTGTAAGTAAGGAGCGACCCGGCTCAATGGTAACCGAAACTCTAAAAAACGGAATTTTGATACCAATAGATACATCAAAAGAATCAGATTTTAATTCTGATTTCAAATATATAAGTTTCATCAAGTTTAATCTTACCTATCAAAAGTTACGCGCCTGAGAAAATTTGGCTGATTTTCGAAAAAAGGGGGAAAGACCCCCTAAAAGCTATAGAACCTTAATGAAAATCACACCATCATATTCAGCGTATCAGAGAACCCTACTGTAAAGGTTTCAAGCTCCTATCTACAAAAATGTGGAATTTTCTATTTTTTGCCAGAAGAAAGATCACGGATGCGTGTTTATTTGTTTTTTTTTTTTGTTTTTTTTTTTCTTTTCCCCAGGGGTGATCGTATCGACCCAGTGGTCCTAGAATATCTTGGGAGGGCTCATTGGAACGGAAATTAAAATTTCTAGTGCTCTTTTTAAGTGACCAAAAAAAATGGAGGGCAACTAGGCCCCCTCCCACGCTCATTTTTTTCCCAAAGTCACCCGATCAAAATTTTGAGACAGCCATTTTGTTTAGCATGGTCGAAAATATTATAACTATGTCTTTTAGGATGACTTAATCCCTCGAAGCCTCCAGGGGGAGGGCTGAAAGTCATGAACTTTACCTAATGTTAAACGCCGGTTACACGCCGGAAAAAATTAAAAAGTTACACGCCGGAAAAAATTTGGCTGATTTTCGAAAAAAGGGAGAAAGACCCCCTAAAAATTATAGAACCTTAATGAAAATCACACCATCATATTCCGCGTATCAGAGAACCCTATTGTAGAGATTTCAAGCTCCTATCTACAAAAATGTGGAATTTTGCATTTTTTGCCAGAAGAAAGATCACGGGTGCGTGTTTATTTGTTTGTTTTTTTTCCACAGGGGTGATCGTATCGACCCAGTGGTACTAGAATATCGTGGGAGGGCTTATTGGAATGGAAATTAAAAGTTCTAGTGCCCATTTTAAGTGACCAAAAAATGGAGGGCAACTAGGCCCCCTCCCACGCTCATTTTTTTCCCAAAGTCACCTGATCAAAATTTTGAGATACCCATTTTGTTCAGCATGTTCGAAAATATTATAAGTATGTCTTTTAGGATGACTTAATCTCCCGAAGTGCCCGGAAGGAGGGCTGAAAGTTATGAACTTTACCCAATGTTAACATATAGTATTGGTTATTGGGAAGTATACAGTACATACGTTTTCAGGGGAGATTTTTCCTGGTAGTGGGGGGGGGGGTCGGGGGTTATTTGGGAGGATCTTTCCATGAAGGAAGTTTTCATGGGGGAAGGGACATTGCTATGAAGGGGACGCCGGACTTCCCAGCATTATTTAAAAAAAGATCAGAAATTAAACATAAAAAAACAAGTTTTTCAACTGCAACAGCAGCAACATCAAAACTTTAAACGAACAGAAAATATTACATATATGATTGGGTTCACCCCCTAGTCAATACCTCACTCTTTAAGCCAGAGATTTTTTAGTACTTTCATAAGAGCTATTTATTCTAATTACCGGCCTTTGTGATTAAGCGGTCAGTTTTAAAGAATTGGAACAAAATTCGAACTTTCGCTTAACGAGCAAGGTATTGACTAGGGGGCGAACCCCCTAATATACGTATTAAAAATATATGAATATAGAAGTTCGTTGCGTAAATTAATTCGTAAGTTACGTATATTTATTACTAATAAAAACGTTCGTAAATAAAATGAAACAAGTTTCGAGAAAGCCATTTAACCAAATAAAAGTAAATTGATATGAAAATTTTGTTTTAATTATTCATTTACTGTGAGCCAAGATCAAAACCTGCAATTATTCAAAAACGTTCAAAAATTAAATAAAAAAAAACAAGTTTTTTTAACTGAAAGTAAGGAGCGACATTAAAACTTAAAACGAACAGAAATTATTCCGACATTAAAGGAGCTGTCCCCTCCTCAACGCCTTGCTCTTTACGCTAAAGTTTGACTTTCTCACAACTCTATTTTTTTAAACAATAAAAAACTTTAGCGTAAAGAGCAAGGCGTTGAGGAGGGGACAGCCCCTTTAATATACGGAATGATTTCTGTTCGTTTTAAGTTTTAATGTCGCTCCTTACTTTCAGTTAAAAAAAAACTTGTTTTTTTTTTATTTAATCCATTACAGACGCCACATTAACACCCTCTTTATTCCATTATAATTTCTTAAATATCTAAATTACGCATTAGTATAATTATCACGTTATTCTTTGTTTTAAGTCATATTTTTGTTTGCGATTCAACATGATTTTTACTTTTTCTTGTTCCATGCCATTTTGCTTAGCCATTCAGAATCATTCGTCATCTTGTTTAATTTTTGCACGTGTAATGCTAAAAATTAATTCCTCCATTCTGTTCATCTTTCACAGACTCATACACATTAAATTTGCACGTTTCTTTAATCCACTGTAATTTTGCTTTGTCTTCTAACCGCAGACTTCGTTCTGAAACATTTTCGTTTGCGAATCAATGTGATTTTGCGGTTTCTTGTTCCATGCCTTTTTCTTTAGCTATTCGGAGTCATTTGTTATCTTTTGTAATGCATGCATCATAGATATTAAAAGTGATTGCCAATATTCACTCCTAGGGAGAAAATGATGTAATTTTTGTTTGTTACATGACTCGCATGATTTTTTTTCTGCTATAAATTCAATCCCTCTTTCCTGCATATCCTTCACAGACCCAAAAAGACATAAACGTATTCCAAAATGCCTAAATTAATTCATTCCATTCTAGGGTGGTAAAGAAATTCAGGCGTGAATTCATTTTCTCCTTCCGGTGTATGTTTGCAGAAGCTAAAATAATATTTCTTCATCATATGTTGAAAAATCAGCAGTTTTGATTGAATTAAGTAATTCTGGCATGAACTCAATTCCTTCTTCCCGTTCATCCTTCATAGACTCACGCACGCTAAACTAACACGTTCCTTCATTGGATTGTAATTTTGCTTTTTGTTCTAACAACAGTTTTTGCTGTGCAACGTTTTCCTTTGCAATTTAACGTTATTTTTGCTGTTTCTTGTTCCATACCTTTTTCTTCTAGTTGTTTAGGGTCATTTGTCATCTTGTGTGATTTTGTACACCTCATAGATACTGATACCATTCCTAAGGAGGGTGGAATGATGTAAATTATGCTCTCGAAATTTATGTAAATATCTTGTCACTCACATGAATTTGTTTGTTTGTTGTTTGTTTTTTTTTTTTTTGCCAAAATTAATACTTTAAATGAACTTTCTCAAACTCGTGACGTATCTAGATGGTTTTTTCAGGCCAAAAAATCCCAGGATTTCAATTTTCAAAAAAAAAATGATGGAGCCATTTTCAGGAAAAAAAATATACATGCATAAATATATACGCAGTTCCTCCCTTAAAGAGCGTAGATATATATACTGCTGAAAAAAATGACTTTCCCGACCTGATTGTTGGAGACGATGGCATTGAAGAAACTAGGCTTGATATGCTACTGTACAGAAGAGCTGTTTTTTTTACCCTGCAATTTATGAAAAAATGAGCAATATAAACAGATATTCAGCTCGTCTCCTCTCTTCTCCTGTAGTTCCTTTCCTAGCAGAAAAGCACAGAAGAATTCCCTCAACTCCAGTTGACGTCCTTCCTATCAAGACAGAGACTAACCTAAATACATCACTTATTACAGACGAAGAAGACATATTGTTTTTTAGCTTCTCGATACGACTAGGCTGTGGATGAACTATTCAAGCCAAAATGCTAACAATATAACCACTGCCCGCGTAGCAGCAAAAATTATCAGGGCATATGAGGAGACAGTTCCAGTCTTCCTGAGCCATAGACAAAGATCAGGAAAAAATATTCTGATCCACTAGAATTTTAGACTGACTGCTTCTACACTAGTAGTACCCCCTCCATCGATTCCAGCACGCCCATAGCAGAAGGTTCAAGCACGCCCATATCCCTTTTTCTATTTTACTATTATTCTCCATGACCAAACTGCCTTTTCTATGACGAAATCAATAAGAATTCCAAATAGGGATAGGTCCTTTTATTAGACAGTGAAACGAAAATATAAAACAAAGACTATAAATATTTCGATGACACAGTCGGTCATCATCATCAGTAGAGTTACTAACTTATCAAAATTAAAACAAACTGCTTTTATACTAAACAAAATAATCACTTCCGGGTCAAAGCAAGTTACCAGTCCATTGACTTTAGCACCTGTAAATTCAGCATTATTTCATTTTTAATTAGAAGAATATTCAACGTAGTATTACAAGATTCAAGAACATTTAGTGAACTTTCTAAAGCAATGGACCGGTAACCTGCTTTGACCTGCAATTTCAAAGAAACTTGTACCACCTTTACTCAACGCAGTATTAGAAAATTCAAGAACAGTTAGTGAACTTTTTAAGTCAATGGACCGGTAACTTGCTTTGACCCGGAAGTGATTATTTTGTTTAGTATAAAAGTAGTTTGTTTTAATTTTGATAAGTTAGTAACTCTACTGATGATGTTGACCGACTATGTCATCGAAATATTTAGAGTCTTTGTTTTATATTTTCGTTTCACTGTCTAATAAAAGGACCTATCCCTATTTGGAATTCTTATTAATTTCGTCATAGAAAAGGCAGTGTGGTCATGGAGAATAATAGGAACGTCGTATATATGAGGATGAAAGACCAACTTCAGAATCAGCAACATTTCATTTGCTATTAAAAGAGTAAAATGATAAATTTAGTACCTGTAAATTCAGCATTATTTCATTTTTAATTCGAAGAATATTCAACGTAGGATTATAAGATTCAATAACAGTTAGTGAACTTTCTAAATCAATGGACCGGTAACCTGCTTTTACCTGCAATTTCGAAGAAACTTCTACCACCTTTACTCAACGCAGTATTAAAAAATTCAAGAACAGTTAGTGAACTTTTTAAGTCAATGGGCCGGTAACTTGCTTTGACCCGGAAGTGATTATTTTGTTTAGTACAAAAGCCGTTTGTTTTAATTTTAATAAGTTAGTAACTCTACTGATGATGATGACCGACTGTGTCATCGAAATATTTAGAGTCTTTATTTTATATTTTCGTTACACTGTCTAATAAAAGGACCTATCCCTATTTGGAATTCTTATTGATTTCGTCATAGAAAAGGCAATGTGGTCATGGAGAATAATAGTAACGTCGTATATATGGGGATGACAGTTTGTTTTAATTTTGATAAGTTAGTAACTCTACTGATGATGTTGACCAACTGTGTCATCGAAATATTTAGAGTCTTTGTTTTATATTTTCGTTTCACTGTCTAATAAAAGGACCTATCCCTATTTGGAATTCTTATTGATTTCACCCTTTTTCTATGGGATTTCAAACGCATGCCCTCTGACGTCATAATACCCCTGGCAAGATTCCGACCCTTGGCAAGATTCCCATTTTTGGCAAGAGTTCAATGTCCTTAGCAAGAGTTCATTGGTTGGGTTAGGTCAGGTGAATTTCTATCACAGCCCTTTGACGTCACGCGACACACCTGTACAATACGGTCAGCTGCTTCTGAGCGACGTTCCCGCCCCTGAAAAGTTTCCCAGAGATATTTACTTGGAGTGTGGTCGGAATAATATGAGGAGCCCCTCGCCCCTGTTTCTAGGAAAGATTCCAAGCGCATGTTTCTTCATGTGACACACCCCTTTTTTCTATGACAAGCCCCTTTGTTTTTGAATGACTAATATGCCTAACGTTGTGACAGAAACCCATGGGGGAATCCCCGCTTGTAACGTAATGACGGCTCTCACCTTACGTAATTAATGTGCAACACTGCCATGTAATACTTTTTTCGCCCGAAGCCCTCAAAGTGTTTTTTTCATTAACTTAATGGCGGTACACACTTTATGTAAGGTCAGTGTATCTTACGCATGGATAGCAGTAGTAAGCGCCCAATTAGTTAAAAATATACACGCAAATATACGCCTGAGGCATTGGATATGTGTGTATATTTTCAAGTAATTGGGGTTAGCAGGGTCATTTGCAAAGAGGTACCATTTCTATAGAAGCTATAGTAATTTGAAATATCATATAGAATTTGCTTGAAGGTATAGCCTATACTTTGCGTACGCGCCCGTACCAAACAGGTTTTTCTGTTAATTTTACTTCTACTGGTCATTACACTCTTTGCCAGGGAATGACGCAATTTCAAAGTTCAGTCTACTAGTCATTACACCTTTGCCAAGAGGATTTACGCAATTTCAAAGTTCAATGTCTTTTTTTTAGTGGTAAACCAAAACCGATGTCTCTTTTTAGTTGCCAATTATTTTTTGTATATATTCAGGTTTCATATTAGATTCTCCACCAGTTTTGAATAGTTTTATTCGAGATAACACTACAAGCATTTTTTGTAAAAAACATTTACATAGAAAAATGGATAATTCTAAGCAATTTCTGGTGAGTAAAAATATTCTCATTATTATACTAAAAAGAATCGATCGGTAATTTGGGATTAGAATAAAATGTTGATTTTTTTTAATGTATTAATTGGTACAAAAGCTTCCTTTTTTTGAGTTTCGGTTTTTTCCTTACTTATAGCTCGTTATCATGTACTGCTGGAAAATGTCTGGGGGGACTGATGACATAAAGAAAGAAAAACGATCAAAAATGGGGTTTTTATAGGCCAAATGAAGATACTGAAAAAACGAAGCGAATATTTCGAGAGGACAAACGCCTCTCTTCTTCAGCGCGAAACGAAACGATGTATCAATAAAAGCCAAAAATTAAAAGAATTAAAACCAACTACCTAACAACCATAAAAGCGAGTTATTCGCCAATATCCGCGATTTGCACAAAATCCAAAAAATATGAACTGCCATCGACGGATACTAGCAAACAATGATGACTAGACTGATGATGACCTGCCTTGCCTTTTTCCTCCTCTGTACTGGTAGATATGGGTGTGTAATATTTTAGCTGTGTAGAGAAACAATTTAATTAATTCCTACCCCCTCCCCCTACCTCTTTCAACAATTATCTGAAACCTCATGAAGAGTAAGCAGTTTGTCCATTAAAACGTACTATTTTAGGATTCTACACTATCCCCCTACCTTTAGAATGACCCCCCCCCTAATTATAGTTGATATAAAATATAGTTATTAATACTTTTAAGTCAATTAACTTCTCAGAATTTTAAATTGATTGCAAATTCGTCCTCTTTGGGGTAAAGTCGTAGTTTGGTGCCCTAAAATGGTAGAAAACAAGACTTATCCCATGGCCCAACCTGTATGGTCACTTAAAAAAGAGCTTTAAATTTACATTTGAATGAGCTCCCTCTCAATTATCTTGAACCTTCAGTTTGATACAATCACGTCTGAGTAAAATCATTTTTTTTTTGTATTAACCAGGAGCTTTGTAAACGCTTAATACCCACAAGCATACAGGGCACTAGAACTTTTAATTGTCATTTGTGATATTAACATTTTGATTACTAAATATCAGTATATGTATATTAAACTGAAAATGCACATTAAATTTTGTTCTGGTCTTGGGAAGGCATATGGGTTTCGTGCCCAACTTATGTTAATTTCTGCTTGTTTTGAGTTTGCTCGGTTAATATATTTATTTATTTTTTTGCAAAAAACTGAATTTTGTTTCTAAACTATTACATTTTTATCCTATTTTGTTTTATTTCATTAGCATTAACCTATTTATTTTTTGCAAAAACTGAATTTTGTTTCTAAACTATTAAGGAAACTAGAGTATTTCACGTAAAAATCTATCAAACGTTACTGTCATTGATCAAACAGTCAATGAATCAAATAATACCAAAGATGAAAAGCATATTGACCCTGTCGATGACACACCTATCAGTAGTCAAAAGCAATTTTATTTAGATTAAGCCATGATCTACTTAATAATTGTTAATTATTACATTTATCTTTTCAGTTTGGTGAGCTTCTGTTCCACTTCATTAGATCATGTAGGTTTGACGATTTGTTCAACCATGTCCTATTCAACTATAAATGGTTACATGCAAAATTGTCGACATGTCCACAAACAGTTTTGAATGCCCATTCTATCAATATAAGTTCAAAAATGTATGGCGTTTTTGATTGTGAGTACATTGGGGTGAAGAAATCAGCGTGTGGTGTGATTTTTGAATGTTCATTTCTACTGATGACTACTGATCTTCAAGAGGTCTCTTGTTATCACTGGTTTATAAACTATAATATGTATGCGTACAATGAAGAGAGTTGGCGGAGTACACTTTACTATATAAACAAAATGGGTTCGTATATGTCCCCCAAATTTTTTAAGATAGTACATTTTTATAAATATAAAAAAAGTTTAGTAAAATTCTACGGTACTGTTCTATTAGCTGTAAACCATACAAGAAGTAAAGTTCGGTTAATGCTAATGAAATAAAACAAAATAGGATAAAAATGTAATAGTTTAGACACAAAATTCAGTTACTGCAAAAAAAATTAATAAATAAATATCAGAATGCTATAT
>JAQQPU010024307.1:0-12745 GCA_029168905.1 Artemia sp. Kazakhstan ARC1039
ATATATATATATATATATTTGGGATTTTCCTTGAAGGGTGGGGGAAGGGGTTACAAAATAAACTTCAAAAACGCATTAAAATTGTGTTATATGTATTTTTGATACGTTTTTACGATTTATACAAAATTTTGGAGGTGGGGGGGAGGAGTCAAACTCTGAACCCCATCTCCTGGATACGGCCTTGTGTGTCTCCCAATTTTTGTCATTCCAGACTTCAATTAATGAGAAATTCTCTTCATTTGACCATTTCTGAGAGTTTTTAGAAGGTTCTTTACCTTTCATGGTAAAATCCATGGCTCCCTTTTCAAATTAATTTAAAAAGACTATCCCTAAAAAGAGTTTTATCAAACAAAAGTAAAGAGCCATATTAAAATCAAGGGTACTTGTCAATTAGCTGGAACCCACGCGATATATTGTATATGAAAGATGCTTAAGAAACTAGTCAAACGGGTTTCTTTCAGTAGAGAATTGGATTGCAAACCGTGGTTTGTCATTGCGTTTACAATATTTAAACATTTGTGGGTTTAGGGGGGGGGAGATACCTACGTTAGGTTACGTATTTAATATATGCTATGCTTTACCCCCATCCTCCTAATGTGCAAATATATAGCCCAAATTTGTTTCTAAACTAATATATTTTCATCCTATTTTGTTTTGTTATATTTCATTATCATTTAGCAAACTTGACTTTTTGCGTGGGTTCCAGCTAATTGACAATACCAACTCAAGATAGGATAGGATAACGATTTTATATTCAAACGCCATAAAAACGGTCACGCCGATCAGCAGCAGTTTTTGTCATAATAAGACACTAACCATATAAAACATATGAAAATCACAGCCATAGCCATCGTCATGCAAAAATATACATTGATTCAAAAATCACAGATTCAAACTCAACAGAGTCAAACAGAGTCAAGTTTAAAAAGAATAATGAACTAAAGAAAATAAATATAAACAATTGTTGACGAGTGGGTGCAGAATTAAAAATCTTGACGAAGGAGGGAACAAAACTACTTGCGTACCCCATATGCCGCGCTGGTATCGGCTGAATTTTTGGTACCGGTTGAGTTACATTTCGTAGGAGCCTTTGGCGCGAAGGGAAATGCTCAGGCGGGAGGATTCCATGAAGCCGCGGATTTTCCAAAATACCGATTTCAAATTTAAAACACAATTCATCACGGCGTGTTGATAGAGTATTAAGTGAAAATTGTCTCAAAAGGGAGCAATAAGGGACTTTGGGAGATTTTGACACTACCAGAAGAGCTCGGTACTGGATCCTTTCCAGGCGGTCCTTCTGGTCTGAAGTCAGGCCGTAATGCCAAACGAGACATGCATATTCTACCAGCGGTCTGACAAATGTAAGAAAAATACGCAATAGGTGGGGGTTGGAACACCATGACGAGCAAGGAGTTTTAAAGAAAGGATACCCGGGTATGCCCGTTTGATCATCTCCTGTGTCTGTTTTCCCCACTTCAGGTCATGTGTGAGATATATTCCCAAGAGTTTGATATCCATGATGCCTGAAACATTCTGTAAGGCAAGGGATAAAATGTCCCTCAGAAAAGAGAAAGTTAATATGAGTGATTTTTCATGATTGACGATCATTATGCTTGACGTGATAAACTCGCCATTATTCCGTTGCCTCACTTGAAACACTCTTTTCGCCCAGCTCCAGTACGGATAGATCATCAAAGAATTTAAAGCGATCCGACTCATCATTTGCCAACTCATTAACCATAACCAAAAAATAGTAGAGGGCCTAAAATTGTTCCCTGGGGAACTCCACAGTAAATTGGCTGGGGATCAGAATAGGCTGGTTTATACTTAGTTTTTTTGCTTTTACCTGAAAGAAAATTTGCAACTATTCTATCAAATATACATCAAAACCAGCAGAAATAAATTCCTATGATAATTCAAACTCGAAATGACCAGAAATTACAACTAAAGAATAAATAACCCAAAACGAACAGAAATTAAAAAAAAGATCGTATCAAGCATAACGACAATGGATACTGATGTGGATGAATAAACAAATCTTACAACGAGTAAAAATTGAATTGAATATTCAAGTCAAACTCTTCAGTTTAAACTCTTATTGCGTCATTCGCTATTTATTGAAAACTATTTGTATTTTGAACAGTGTGATTTTGTTTTTCAAAATAGACGACAAATAAAAAATAAACCACTATGAGCGGGCTAGTGATGTGAAAATGAGAGAAGGACTTACTTTCAATCTTTCCTTTCGACATCCTCCCACCTCACTTGGAAATGACCTGCTTTTCGTTTTGTGCTAGACAGTTGGTCAACAAGGACAATCTTTGATAATCTGTCATCCTTCATCCATAGAACGGGTGTTATCCATTTCATCCTTTCTCTCATTATAGTCCTAGAAAGCAGGATTGCTTTCTACATTGCTAGCCACAGAAATCAGGATCCATTGCTAGCCACAGAAAGCCACAGAATCCTGCTAAAAAGCAGGATTGCTAGCCACATTTTTGTACAACTTACTGTTTGAGATGCGGTCAGTCAGTCGGCTATCCAAAACAATCCGTAGGCATTTTTTCTGGAAAACATCTAGCAAATCCTCCTCCGTTTTTCGGAGTACCCTTGCTTCAGAACAATAATTGAGCACTGTCATTATTGTAGCTTCCAATATTCTAATCTTCGTTCGCTGACATATCAACCTATCCTTCCAAACTTTTATTAGCTTTGAAAATACACCCTGGATCTTTACTATTCTACTTTTAACATCTTCACTTCTCCCATCGTCTTTACTAATAATAGGAGTTTTGGAAAATTCTCCCGTGTAATATTTCCCCTTTAGGTTCATCTCCGGAAAGTTCTCTGCCCATGGAAAATTCTCCCCGTGGAGAGCCCCCTGTGGGAAATTCCCCTTCCTAGAAAAATGTCTGTTTACTTCCAAATAACAAATACTATATGTAAACAATAGACAAAATTCATATCTTATAGCCCTTTCCCTAAGAACTGTGGGGGGATCATGACAATTCCCTCGGAACATCTCTACGTGAAAAATTGAATCTGCAAAGAGAATTTATGACATATTTCGTTTAGGAGCTCTGATAAATTCTCCCCTGTAAAATTCCCCCTTGTTAGTTCATCCCCGGAAACTTCCCTAGTCATGGAAAATTCTACCCATGGAAATCCCCCTCCCCCCAAAAAATCCTGTTTACTTACAAATAAAAAATACTATACGCAGACAATAAGCAAAATTTATAACTTAAAGCTCTTTCCCCAAGTTGTGGGGGTCATTTTATCTCCGGAAGCGCAATTATTTGATCTTTAAGCTATGGTAAACAAAATGAATATCTTAAAAATTAGATCAGATGACCTTAAGGAAAAGGGACGTAGGAGGGGGGCTAGTTGCCTTCCAACATTTTGGGTCACTTTAAAAGGACACTAGAACTTTTATTTTCGTTCCAACGAACCCTTTCTCAATATTCTCGGGCCATTGGTTTGATACAATCACCCACGCGAAAAAAAAATGATAAAAAAAGAATAAATAAACCGGCATCCGTGATCTTTCTTCTGACAAAAAATACAAAATTCCACAATTTTGAAGACGGGAAGATTGAAATCTTCACAGTAGAGTTCCATGATATGCGGAGTCTGATGGTGCGCTTTTCATTGCGATTCCTTGACTTTTTGGGGTGTCTCTCCCCTTTCTCGTAAATCACGCAAATTTTCTCAGGCTCGTATCTTTTGGTGGGAACATTAAACTGAATGAATCTTATTTATTTGGAATCAGCATAAAAAGTCAATTCTCTGTTATATGAGCAAGGCCTATAAGCCTAGGAGGCATTATATACAGCCGAGTCCTTTCGGAGGTCCTCAGCAATTTTTGGAAATCCCCCCTTACTAAACGTATTTGAGTTTGAAAACAGGCTATACCAACTTAAGGATACATATATGTATGCTGTGTATCAGCATGTATGCGTTAATGGATTAAATACGTCATTGTCCTTCTTCTCGGCAATTTCCGAAACAATTTTCTATGTTTAATGTTTTCTGCAGGTCGTTTACCGTTAGATAGCAGAAAAAGCCAAAAACAGCCAAATATTTTCAAATATCGTTTTCGGTATCGATATTTACGTTTCTATATTGATATTTGCTCCGATATATCGGCATATCAATATTGATATTGGATATCTCCCAACATTACCAGACACATTTCATTGCCCATGGTGTCTGGAACCACATCAATAATAGAAAAAACCTGTTGTATAACGTTAAGCAGCATCTTGATCTACGTCATTAATGTTGCAACATAGATGTTTCAGCTTTCAAATTTCTATAATGTGTGTTCTATATCCTTTTAAATGTATTTTTAAGCTATAAATTGTTATAATATAAATTGAATAATATTTTATAACGTGGAATTAAAATTAGAAAAATTGAACTGTTTATATTGTAACATTGTCGGAAACAAACTGTTAATAAATAGAGCATAATTTTATCTCAATATTATTTATATTGTTCTGTAGTTTAAAATGAACTATTTTCTCTTAAATATTTTCTGTATAAATTGTGAAAAGCTGAAAATTAGAGAGACGGTAACTTTGAGACGGTAATTACAAATGTATCATAACTAAACAATTGTGCTGTGACCTCTTTGGGCTCAAGTAATTATTTATATTTAAAGTGTCTCAATCAAACCATAGAGGAATGCATTCTTTACCTTATGGTTAAACACTTTTAATACAAGTCTTGTAGGATTAAACAACTTTCTTACAGTTAAATTACAATAAAAACCTGCTTTACAAGGAAATATATCTACATTAGTCTTCCCCCCGTTCGCTTGAGTGCAATGTTGTCACCAATCAATTTTGTGTTTGGGATATAATATCTATTAACTTTGTGTGATCTTTTGCGAATCAGAACGGAGTTCAAACCAGAACCAATACACAATAAGAGAGACTTAATGTAAATTTAATTGTTGGCATTATCGAAGCGCTTCAATTGATTTCTCATTACACTTGCCCTACGTAAACACGACTCTCCTTGAGAAATTTTAAATTAGTGCCGTAAAATCACAAGCGTCGTGATTTACCAAACGTATGAAATCACTTGCGTTGCACCAAGAGGGATTGTTCAAGATGAAACAATTTCATGCCTAAGAAATCACGGTGATATAAATCGGTTTTGCAGGCTCTGCAATTATATTATAATTTTGTCTTTATTAAGCCATATGGCGCCTGGTGGCGGTCTTCCCCTCCGACACAGAATCCGCCTCTGAAACCATTTGTTACAGAGGGTGCCCTGTGCTCAAGGCGCGCCCTGTCACTGGGCCCTTTTTTCGAAAATAAGGCAAATTTTCTCAGGCTCGTAACTTTTGGTGGGTAAGACTAAACTTGATTAAACTTACATATTAAAATCAATAAAAATCCAATTTTTTTATGTATTTATTGCTATCAAAATTCTGTTTTAAGAGTTTCGGTTACTATTGAGCCGGGTCGCCTCTTACTTACTGTTCGTTATTTGATTGCAAACAGGAAAACCCTATGGCTTTTTCTTCTTTGGAATAGTAAGAGACGATCCTCAAAGAAACAGGCTGCTAACTAGGTCCATAATTTGTTCTCTAACATAAACTTCATTAATCATATATTTAATATATCCTATATAGTCTTGTGGTTGGGATAGCTCTCACCCAGTTGGCTCGAGTTCAATTTCCAGTATGGGAAATTTTCACCTATGATGATTTCTAAAGGAATATAATTAAAATAATCATCTATATAATGATTTCTTTTATTACTTCAGTTACTAAGGGCCACAGTTCGTTCCTTAATGTATACGGAGAAAAGAAAAAACAAATATAACAATGAAGTGGTAATTATTATTGAGTACACCCTCGAGAAATGAAGTTGCGCTTTTTACTGTGGCTACTGTAGGATGGTCAAGAGTCTCCGATTGTAGAATGTTAAGCATAGGTTGTACATAAAAATGCAGTTTTTTGTAAAAACTGATATTTAAAAAAGATTTTGTTTTTTAATTAAAAAAGGCACTAGAGTTTTTAATTTCCGTTTGAATGAGACTTTTCGTGACATTCTAGGACCACTGGGTTGATACGATAACCCCTGGGGAAAATAAAAAATAAATAAACACGCATCTGTGATCTTTCTTCTGGCAAAAATAGAAAATTCTACATTTTTGCAGATAGGAGCTTGAAACCTCTGCAGTAAAGTTCTCTTATACGCTGAGTCTGATGGTTTGATTTTCAAGAAGATTCTATTACTTTTAGGGGGTGTTTCTCTCTTTTTTCAAAATAAGGTAAATTTTTTCAGGCTCGCAACTTTTGATGAGTATAACTAAACTCGATGAAATTTAAATTTTAAGACCAGCATAAAAATCTGATTCTTTTTATATATATATTGGTATCAAAATTCCGTTTTTTTAGAGTTTTGGTTACTATTGAGCTGGGTCGCCTCCTACAGTTCGTTACCACGAACTGTTTGGTACTACCAAGGTAAGTGAAGCTGTCCACTTGATCGATCTTCTCATTACCCAACATCACGATAATCTGTAAAGATTCGATTTTTCCATATATTATTTTTATCTTTCAATGTTATAAATGATACTTTTTTTATGACATGTCCTGTCACATTGGATTCTTAAAAAGGACATTAGAACTTTCAATTTACAAGCTAATGAGCCCCCTCCGAAGTTTATACAACCAGTGGCGGATCCAGGGGCGAGGGGGCGCCCTCCTCCCCCCTCTAACGTAGTCTAAAGTAGTGTAATTTACTTCATTAACGCAAGTTTGCGTTAATAAAACTTGCTCTTAATGCAAGTTTATCGGATTTACCTATTTTGCCCCCCCCCCCCTCCCACCCAAAAAATCCTGAATCCGCCCTTGTATACAACCAACCCTTCCATTGAAGTGGCTCTGGGAGAAAAAATAGATAATCATAAGAGTAAATTGAAGTCTTATAGTTCTTTACTGTAGCCAACTTTGCCTCTGATTTATTGCTTGACAAACCTCCTAGAAAATGAAACACCCCATCTTCACTTTTTTTTTTTTTTTTTTTTTTTTTTTTTTTTTTTTTTTTTTTTTTTAGTGCTTTTTTTTTTTTTTTTTGGTATGCTGGTCCGTTTATTGGCTTCTTTTTGTACCGCACCAAAAAACAAGAAACTGGAGCGGCGGTAGAATTCTATACCAGTATTCTATAGCATTCTATACCAGCATTCTATACAACTCTATCCAGATTACCGGCTTTCTGTCCCAGTTTTCCAGAAAACGCCGAATGTAGACGTGAATTAACGTCATTTTTTTCTCCTTTTTTTTACCGGAATAAGCAATCTATTTCGGTTCTCACAATTGGCAATAATCTAACTAATACATTATAAACAGAGTGACAGTATTGAACCTCGTATTTTATTATTTATTGTTGAAAGGTACAATTCCGACTTTAGAAGCCTTTAGTTAATGAAATTAATGATAATCGAACTGCTACACTCCATAATGGGAGTGGCATCTTTTTTTTTTTTTTTTGCTGCTATCCCGACTTCTGAAGATGCTGTCCCGACTTCTGACGCCCTTGCTGTCCCGGAAGTTACAGTGATAAAGGAAACGCCATCTATTCTGTTTTTCACTCTCCTAGGTTACTGTAACTAGAATATTATTATCCCGACTTTAGCTCCCTTTGGGTTCGGAAATTAGCAAACTGCCGCTCCCATTTTATATAGAACAGAGCACAGGCCCAGGCATTGCCACAAAGTCCCCCCCCCCCGTCCGCCAATTGGTTCTCCTGGGCTAAATCTATCTCTGAATAAAAAAAATGTAAACAAAGATATGACAAGGTCTATCTCCAAACATCAACAATATTAGATTAGATGTTGCCATGTAAACATATTTCTACTACAACTGGCAAATAATTTTATTTCTTCTAGGTATTTCACCAGCAAACACAGATTTGAAACACTATATGAAGCTGACGAAAAAACTATACAGATTTAGTCCCGCATTTGTTGATCCGATAACTTTGCCTGGCTTACATGGTGACGACGAAAGACTAAGCGTTCGCGATTACAAGAAAGTGATTGACTTTTATTTAAAATTTATTTTAAATGCTGATGATTACCATTTATTTTTGAAAAAGAAGGATGAGCTGTAGATTGTACACTAATAAAAATAATTTTAATGTATTCTATTTTCATGTTTTCATGTAGGGCAATTAATCGTATCTCGGACGGAACTAAATTTTGGGCATGAGTGCAACCATTTCGCTTAACTACTATGATTTATGGGTGGCAGTGATAAGTGGCGATGGCACTTGTAAGGAAGGTAAGCAGAAAAGGTGACATTTTGACAACATTAGTAACGATCTGAAGTCAAATATGAGTTACACTTCTCTGTTGCCCTTTTGATTATTGAACTTCCGACTCTTTTATATTTGTTCTCCACAATGAAGCGCTGGATAAAAGATACCAAAAAACGTTTCACGTGAATAACTTAAGGTCCCATGTATTACAGTCATAACCGTAGAAAAAACTAAAATATAAATATAAAATATATGAAATATAAGATATAAATATAAAATATAAAACTCAAAAACTAAATTATGCGATACCTTATTCCTGATTTTCTTTTTCCTTTTTCACTTTTTGACACCTTTTTTCCTGATTTTCCTTTTTTCTTTTGACTCCTTTTTCCTGATTTTCTTTATGACTGGTTATAAGTGCAATAAACCTTTAATCGCCTTTTTTTTGGGGGGGGGGGTTCCTTATTTATTGGAACATAGAATTTGGTAACTTTGGGCTTCAGAGATGACTAACCGATTAGATATCTAATCTGACTGTTGCAAGACTGTTCAAGACTCATATAGTTTTCAGTAAAGCGCCAATGACGCAGTAGGTTTTAGGCTTCTGCAGTGAGAGGAGGCGATACCTAAATTCTTGTTTGTAGTTATTTTTATTCGATTCAAGCTTGTTTGACTCGTAAAATCGTAACAAAAATGGATATAAACAAATTTTGTAGGCGTTTCTTAGTTTTTTTTTGTGTCAACCCCCCTCCCCCCCTCTATAAAATTTTCCTATAAAAATTCAACGATCGGAAATTACTAATAACTAAATAAATAACGACAATGGCGTACCCCGCTCGTAACTTGTTGAGTTGAGAATTGTTCAAATTTCAGGCATCATTTTTATGATTGACCAATAAAATTGAAAAATTAGGGATTTGTTTTCAATAAAAAAGTGAAAACTAATTATTATCATTGTTTGGAACTAGAAAAGATGTATCCTTCGAATAGTAATTTTCTTTATTGTAGGATCTGGCAATTAGTAGAGAATAATTGGGAACAAATTAGTGTTGATACAAACTTATCAAATCAATTTCTCGTCATTTCAATGTCCCGCTTCTGCAGTACAAGTGTGACATTCAAATCAAGGATAAAACACATGACTGACCTTAGGTTAAATAAAAAGCTATACAGAAAAAAGTGATTCTGTCCCACTTTTAAGGGCTATAATGAAATAAAGATTGATATGGCTTGGACAAGGTTTATGGATGAGGAGTGAAAATGTTTTTCGCTATCCATCTGGGGCCAGGGGTGTCGTTTCGATATGAGGTCGGGGGTACTTGCCCCTCCCCCAATAATTTGGAGAGAAAAAATATTATATAGCCCATGCCCCTTGACTACCTGGATATGGACCACCCTTGCCCCCCCCCCAATAAAATGCTGGAGCTACGCCCGTCTGGATCCCAACGAAAAACAGGTCATCCCTGAATGGGGTTATAAGAGATCATGAGGGAGAATATAAAAGAAATTGGAACTTCGTGGGAGGTATGAATATTGAAGCTTTGAAAAGATTCGGATGGAGAAGGAGTGTTCGGAGCTATGCGGCAGCTGGATGTTGCGGTGAGTTTTTAGTCGTAGCAGGAGTGCTCATAAATCATGTTTTTATAAACAAGCATAACTATGTCTTGGCTCAAAGAGGATACGACACATATGCTGTCTTTTTTTATCCGCACTTATTTGGAATCTCATCCTCTATCGATAAAACTAATCACTCTTCTGAAGGACTATATCCCTTAGTTCTGCAATTGACTATTCTGTTTTATATATTTGTTTTACAGAATATGTGCCAGTAAAAATCAAAATACGTGCAAAATAGCCAAAATTACAGCTGATAGTAATGGCTCTTATTATTTTTTTTTCCAAATCTCATTTTGTATCGTTTTGTATTTGTCTCGGGGAGGGGTGTGGGGGGTGGAGGGCTGGTATGGTTGAGCTTTAAACGCACTGATTGCGCTTCTTCGACTGAAATATTTCTTGCTTGGATGAACAATTTTCCCTGAGCAGGTGAAATGTCAACAAAATTGCAGGCTAGAGAGGGGAAGAATGAACATTACATACGATCTCTTATTTTTTTTTCCTTTTGAGAGCACTATAGGAACGGCATTCCTGCGTATTCCCTCACTACTGCAATACTGCTACGGGACTCATTTTCCATTGTTTTCGACAGACTTGCCTTTTTATTAAAAGGCAGAATATCCTGATCTGCTGTTGCATCGGCGCATGATTCTGGTGCATCTTCTCTGCACTGGTGGTCGCCAATGGTAAAGTTGAGGCCACATTAAAGCTGAGTAGCCTTTAAAAAACAACCTAGGCTAAATCATTTGTAACTTAATTATACACATACTCGTGACAAAAATCTTATGAAGGATTGACCGATTGAACCAGATCAGCCAAAAGAAGCAGTTATAATTCGGACCTAAGGTTCTTATGTTAGGATACCTCCTCTTGTCTAAACACCTTGAAGCAGTCTGAAACGAATGCAGCTCACTGTTTCAAACGAGTAAGGTTACCTATAGACGCATCAAAGGGAGTTGACCTTCTCTTTGTCATCTCACCGATTCCCTCGTCTATCATTATCACTTCCCGGACGAAGCCATGCTTACTCTTTACTAAAAAGCGTTGGCACATTCCAGAGCTGGGAAATTACGGTTCAAATTTTATTTTATTTGATCAAAAAGTGTATGACGAGCCAAAGCCCACTACGAACCGGCCCCCAGGGAAACCTGCACCCCTTGCCCCCCTTGATCCGGCTTTTGAAAGGAGCAATATTAAAACTTTAACAAAAATAAATTATTTCCAATAAGAGGGGGATTGTCCTTACCTAAATTCTCGCTCTTTACGCTAAAGTCATGGAGTTATTTTAATTTCCATTCAAATTTAACGCCCCTTGTGTTTGTGCCATTTTTTTCTTAAAGAATTGTTACAAAAAGTCAAACTTTAGCGTAAAGAGTGAAAGTTGAAAAGTGGATGTCCCCCTAATATACAGATAATTTCTATTCGTGTTAAGTTTTAATGATGCTCAATACTTTCAGTTGAACAAAATTCGTTTTTCATTTCATTTCCGACAATTTTTCAGATCATGCCATAAAATCTCTTCCGATCGTGTCAAATTTCCCTGGAAAGCTCCCCCCCCCCCCCCCCCCCAAAAAAAATTGCCCTCCCAACGCAAAATTTTCCCAGTTTACCCCTCCTCTTGCGAAAAACTTCCCCAAAAGAGCATTTCCGTATATTTCCCAATAACAAATACTATATGTAACAAAGAACAAACTGCGTAGCCTCCGGCCCTTTCCGAGGGATTGCAGGGGCATGTAATCCCCAAAGGCATAGTTATGGGACCATTTAAACTATGTTGAATCAAATTACTATCTTAGGATTTTGATCAGATGTCTTTGGGGAAACAGAGGCATGGAAGGGGGTCTAGTTGCCCTCCAATCCTTTTATCATTAGAAAGGGTACTAAAGCCTTTGCTTTGAAGTCAAATGGGCCCAGTTCCGATATTCTAGGACCATAAGCTCGATACCATTGCCCCTGGGAATAAAAAAAAACACGCATCCCAGGTCTATCTTCCGGCAAAGAATACACAATCCCAAACTTTTGTAGATCGGAGCTTGAAACCTCTATAGTGGGGTTCTCTTATATACTGAATCGGATAGTAGGGTTTGTATTAATATCCCTTGACTTTTGGGGCTATTCCCCCCTTTTTTGAAAATCAGGTAAATTTTCTCAGGGTCCCATCTTTTGTTGAGTAACGTTAAACTTAATTAATTTTATACATTTGAAGTCAGCATAAATCCAATTTTATTGATTTATCTTTTTTATCAAAATTCTGTTTTTTAGAGTTTGTTTTACATTTAGGCTGGCTTGCTCCTTACTTGTAGTTCAGTAGCGGAACTGTTTAATTGCTACAATTATAGTTGCCAGGTGGTACGCATTTGCGACATTTGGGCGATTTTTTGAGTTGATTACTACTAACAACTCTACTAACAACTCATCGCAGCACCAAGCCGCCTGAGGCCAACACAGCTACGCACGCTCCTCCTCCACCCCAATCTATTCAAAGCCTCCCTTTTTACACCCGCCCACGAAGTTCCCATTTCCTTTAAATCTTTCTTTATGACGTCCTCCCACCCCAGACGGGGACGACCTACTTTCCGTTTAGCCCTAGATGGTTGGCCGAAAAGAACAATCTTCGGCAATCTGTCATCCTTCATCCGCACAACATGCCCTAACCACCTCAACCTTTCTTTCATTATAGACCTAGAAAGCGGTATTGAACCACATTTTTCGTATAGCCTATTGTTTGAAATACGGTCAGTCAGCCGGGTACCCAAAACAATCCTTAAGCAATTTCTCTGGAAAACATCTAGCAAATCTTCATCCGCTTTTCGGAGCGTCCATGCTTCAGAGCCATATTTGACCACTGTCAT
>JAQQPU010024308.1:0-12743 GCA_029168905.1 Artemia sp. Kazakhstan ARC1039
ACTTCCTAGAATACAATATTTCTTATGCCATATAAGAACACCGAATTTTCAACGATTCATCATTCATATTTTGAAGTAGCTCATATTCACTAAGTACATAAATTGAAGAAAAAATTTTTCAACAAAAATGGTAAGCCTGTTAATATTTTCCTCAGGTTGAGAATAGAAATTATTTATATTGATAGCTTGTTCTATTCAAATGTTTGATCATATTTACTAAGGGAGCCACTGATGTCATAAAGAATTGCCCCTTCTCTCTCTGAAAAAATAAAATTTCAAACAAAATATCATTCAAACCATTGAATATAATAAAAAATCACTAATATTCTAATGAAGGGAGTGTGCAGGAGAAGCAGGCTTGACACCCCTAATGATTTATCACTTTTTCTAGTGATTTTTTATGTTACCTAGTGATTTTTTTCTAGCTAGTGATTTTCGTTCAAAAGCTAGTGATTTTTACCCAAATCTAGTGATTTTTCACGATATAGCGCGTAGATTCATGATTCAATTGAATAAATGATACAACAAGCTAGCTATTAAAAAAAAACACAAAATAGTGATTCACTACCGTTCCTAATATGTTCCAGATTAGCGTTTATGCAAATATACCGCCTTTGAAAGCACGTAGATGTGAGAAACAGCTTTCTAATGAGCCGTTAAGTATCTCTCTATGATGTTCTGGTAAACTGCTAGCCCTGGAAAAAAAAGGAATAATAAGGGAGACAGATCAGTGCTACCCATGCAAAAAAGTCATTTTCCTTGGTGTTCAAGGTGGGGGACTGTAAGTATCCTACAAAAGGTTTTCGACCATGCTGATTCCAATGGTGTACTTTTTATTTCGATTTGACGCCATTTTTACGGGGTTTTAGGCTTTTTTCCGAAATCACCATAAATTTCTTTCCGCAATAAACTTTTACTTCTAAGACAAACCAAAATATTAGTTACCATTCCTAAATTTTAAAGAGTTCATAGTGAATTCTTCCAACGGACTAATGAGACTTACTAACGGGGCTGTGAGGGGGAGTATATGGTGAGGGTCCCTTGTAAATCTCCAATTAAGGGTTTTGGACCATAATTATTACAATGGTACCGTTTGATACTTCGAAGCTTTTCAACTTAAGAAGTGGCACAAAAGGTGCCATTTTTTGTGCTATTTGGCACTTACGGATGGCAAAACTGATCAAAATCACGTAGATATGAGCAAGAGCTTTCAAATCAACCATTAAACATCTCTCTAAGAAGTTCTGGCAGCCCACTAGCCCCTAGCTTTTCCACTTCAGACATGGCATCAATAGTGTCATTTATAGTTCCATTTGGTAGTTGTAGGGGGTGGAATTCATAAATAAAACGTATATATGACAAATAGCTTTAATTTTAGCTATTAAACATCTGTATACGATGTTTTTGTAGCTTGCTGGGCGGGCCCCCCCCCCTTGAGAACTGGCACAAAATGTGCCATTTTTTGGCTATATGACACTTGCAGATAGTGGAATTTATAAAAAGCACGTAGATGTGAGAAACAGCTTTCTAATGATTTATTAAGTATCTATCTATGATTTTCTGGTAAACCGCTAGCCCTCAAAAAAAAACGGAGACAGATCAGTGCTACCCATGCAAAAAAGTCATTTTCCTTGGTGTTCAAGGTGGGAGACTGTAATTATCTTACAAATGGTTTTCAACATGCTGATTCCAATGGTGAACTTTTTATTTCGATTTGACGCCATTTCAAGGGGTTTCAGGCTCTTTTTCGAAATCACCATAAATTTCTTTTCGCAATAAACTTTGACGTCTAAGATTAACCGAAACAATAATTACCATTCCTGATTCAGTGTCGTATGGCAATTTTTTTAACTAGACAGTTTTTTTGAAAACACGTTTTTCAACTTTTGATTACTATGGGCTGTGGTTCGCTCTTTCCCAGGTTGCAGCTGCCGCTGCAACCATGATTATTCTTCAATACGTTCAGTTGGCAGCCTACGTTGGCTTGGAATTACTGGGTGTGATAATAAGTTTTGTTTTCGTCAGTCAGCTGTTAGGGACGCATGTACCAAGTTTAGCATGTGGCTATTCCAAGATTGTTATAAATCGGTCGAAATGCAATCGCAAAGCTTTAGTGTCGCTGTATTCGGTTTTCTGTGACCAGGCTATTTTGTACATTTCAGGTATTTACATTTTGCTTTGGAAGAATGACCTATCTAAATTAAGGAAATGCTATAATCGGTATTGCAAATTGTTGTATCTTCCGTTGTCCTTTGGTAATCGTCGTATTATAAAAAAGTATATAACACCTGATATAAGTGAAAAACTTCGTGATTTACACATAAGACTGTCTGCAAATGCCTATGAAAAACTGTCCCCTCACCATGGTCTCATTTGTTTATTTCGCAGAATTTTCTTTTTGTTTGTTTATCTTACTTTAAGTGATGTGTGAGTTTATTTTTTTTTTCTTTTTTCCCTTTACTCCACTATTTTTCACATTGTTTGTGCAGTGGGTTATAAATAAATTATTATTATTATTATTATTGACTATTATTTCGGTTTGTCTTAAAAGTAGACTTTTTGAAAAAAGAAATTTATGGTAATATCAAAAAAAGCCTGAAACCCTCCAAAATGGCGTCAGATCAAATTGAAAAGTGAAACATTGGAACCAGAATTGTTGAAAACCTAATACAGGAAAATTACAGCCCCCCTCCTTGAACAACAAGGAAAATCGCTTTTTTGCATCGGTAGCACTGATCTGTCATCCTTTTCTCTGTTTTTTTTTTCTCCAGGCATAGCGGGTCACCAGAGCATCATAGAGAGATGCTTAATAGCTCATTCAAAAGATGTTTCTTATATCTACGTGCTTTTTATAAACTACGCCATCCGCAAGTGCCACATGGCACTAAAATGGCACTGCCATTTCTTAAATGGTGGTGCTAGGAGGCTACCAGAACATCGTAGACAGATTTTTTATAGCTCATATAAAGGATATTGCTAATATCTACGTTCTTTCTGTAGATTCCACCATCTACAATTTCCAAATGTCACTAAAAACGGCACCTTTTGTGCCATTTCACAAGTGGAAAAGCTGAGGCTATTGGGTTAGCAAAACTTATAAGAGTTATGGTTAATGGCTCATTTGAAAGCTCTTTCTCATATCAACGTGCTTTTTTTAATTAATTCTACCATTAGTAAGTGTGATATAGCAGAGAAAACATTACTTTTGGTGCCACTTCATAAGTGGAAAAGTTCTGAAGTAAAAAACGGGTACTATTGTGATAGTTATGTTCAGAACCCTTAACTGGAGGTTTACAAGAGCCCTTCTCGCATCATCCCCCTCCCAACCCTCTTAGTAAGTTTCATCAATCGTCTGCTCACCATTAAGCTACTGAAATATTAGCACGCTACCACACCATCGTAGATAGATGTTTAATGGCTCAATTATAAGCTGTTGCTTATATTTACTAGGTTTTTACAAATTATACCATCTATTAGATTTCACAGATTTCAATATGAACTAGTTTCTTGGGAGAATTCACAATGAACTCTTTGTCATGGCGGAAGCATTAGCTGCAACCTAGTAAAGAGCGAACCACAGCCCATAGTGACTAAAAGATAAAAAACTTTAAAACGATCTTTTTTTTCCCAGGCCTGGCGGGTTACTAGAACATCATAGAGAGGTGTTTAGCAGCTCATTTAAAAGCTATTTCGCATGTGAACGTGGTTTATATAAATTCCACCATCCGCAAGCTCCATAAACCAAAAATGGGCACTTTATTCTATTTCTCAAGGGGTGGGGCTAGTGGACAACCAGAACATCGTGGATAGATTTTTGATAGCTCATATAAAAAAATATTGCTCATATTTACGTATTCCTATAAATTCCACCATCTGCAAATTTCAAGTGGTACTAAAAACGACACTTTTTGTGCCATGTCTCAAGCGGAAAAGCTGGGGCTAGTGGCTACCAGAACTTCTTAGAGTGAATTTTAATGGTTCATTTGGAAACTTTTGCTCATATCTACATACTTTTATTAATTCTACAATTCGTAAGTGATATATAGCACTGAAAACAACACTTTTGGTGCCATTTCTTAAGTGAAAAATCATGAAAGTATAAAATGGTATAATTGTAATAATTATGATGCAAAACCCTTAGCTCAAGGCTAGTAGGTAAAGGGGTACCAGTCTGGGGCGAAAACTGTGCTGCCATCTATAATCGACTCTAAGGGGGCAGGGCCAATGACCCCATTTTTCATGGTTTTTCTCACTGTGGATGTTTTTTCATGGTTTTTCTCACTGTTGCTGGATGTAGACATCTGATTATTGGATGTTTCTTGGATGGTTATGAGTGTTGGTCAATTTATTTGTTGTTTTCTTGGATGTCAACATAAGTTCACATCAACAACTTCTTGATTATCGACTCTAACGGGACAGGGTCAATGACACCTCTTTCAATTTCAATTTGTTTGTTGTTTTCTTGGATGTCAACATAAGTTCACATCAACAATTGCTGGATGTAGACATCTGGTTATTGGATGTTGCGTGGATGGTTATGAGTGTTGGTCAGTGTATTTGTTGTTTTCTTGGATGTCAACATAAGTCCAACAACAACTTGGATGTAGACATCTGGTTATTGGACGATTGTTTGATGGTTATGATTGTTAGTCAAGTTATTTATTGTTTTCTTGGATGTCAACATAAATTCACATAAACAATTGCTTGGAGTAGACATCTGGCTATTGGATGTTTCTTGGATGTCATCAACAATTGCTGGATTATCGACTCTAACGGGACAGGGTCAATGACACCTCTTTCAAGGTCAATTTATTTGTTGTTTTCTTGGATGTCAACATAAATTCACATCAACAATTGCTCGATTATTGATCGAGTCTAACGGGACGAGATCACGTGTCTCTTTCTAAGCCAATCAGGGAGTCGGAAATATTAACGGGACAGGATTGCAGAGAATATAAGGAAAGGATTTTTGCTATAGTTTTTATTAGTGTGTGAATAGAATTCAAGGAGTGAGAACAGTTTGACTTTACTCATTAGGATAAATTTGTAACAATGATAAGTGGAATGTTTACACTATTAGAAGTTGATAGTGGAGTTGGTAGCAATGATACAAGAGCACCAAACATTGGGGTGGAAATCACGAGAAGATCACGGCTTTGTCTGGAATGGGATGAAGTATATGCAAGATATGTGATAATCTTGAGCAAATTTAAAATGGAGGATCAATTATGCTTCGCTGCAAAAGTTGATATAGCGCATGTGAATAGACTTCAAAGTGCTTTAAGTGCATTAGTGAAGCAAATCGAAGACAATAAGCTATATCGCTAATTGTACATGTGTAGCATTATTGTTGTAATTATACAATAAAATTGTTTCGAAATCGAAAATGTTCCCTTTCTTTTTTTTTAGATTAAGTAGAATGAATCATGGTCAGTCTAGAGTCAGCAGTGAGAGTGATAGGATTAAAAAATGAATAAATTTGAGAAAGAGATAAATAGATCGAATATGGTGATTATGGTAAAATATTTGATTTTGGATAATGATTTTCTCGAGTTATTCCTTCAACGAAAGATATTCTCACAGGGGACACTTGACAATATAATGAAAACTGATTCTCCCCCATTGGACTATTGTATGAAACTTTGTCGATGTGACTTAAATGCTAATACTCAATTTATTGATATATTAATTGGAACAGAGCAGAATAATATCGTGGATATACTTTGGAAAATATTGCCATAGATTCTTTGTAGATGGCTCCCCCATTCAAAAGAGGTAGCGTCACAGAGTTACTTCTCTCACCATTCCTCCCTCTGAATTTATCGAACGAGGATCAGTTTCGTTTTAGCTGTGAGAGAGTTGACATCGGAAACCAAAAAATGTTCTATACATGTCCACTATGCATGTACACTCTTGGCAATTGGTCATCATGTGAGAATTGTACAATTATTGATGACTATAATGAAAAGTGTAAATTATGTAATCCTTGTAAATTACATAGAGGATATTCAGTACAAACTAAAGGATGTAATTCATGTCTTGAAGAGATTTGTGACTCATCCTAGAGGACATCTATGCTCCATTTGCCAATATGACAAATGTGATCAGTGGGAGAATACTTACCCGGTATGATTGGTAAGAAACCCAAACGTGATTTTAGTTTATTTCTACGAGATTGGTATCGTCGTGGATTTAAATTATTTTGGGAGGAAGAATCTGGTCTACAATTCAACTGTTGGGGCAACAAGACAATTTGGTTTCTACGTCATCGTTGTGATGACACTGCCTATTATGACTATAAACCTAGTGATCTTTATTTGGCAGTTACCGAATGTGATTCACCATTTGAAAACACTGTATGTGATATTGCTTCAAATAGACGCATTGAAACACTTGAATTTCACAATATGAATGCAAATAGTATCATTGACTATACAAAGAGATATGACAAGATTTAAGTTACATTATACTGCAGAAAATGTGACCCTGACTTTGCAGCCAATCAAGTGAATTTAAATGATCTACCGGCATTAGTGGTTCACGACAGTTGCCTATACACCGAAGAAGAAGAAATCTAAAGTGAAGAATAAAGACATTGTTGTATATACATTTTTCATTTGTTAATAAAGAAATTCACATACATTTTTAAAGCAATTTACTCGTAGGCCACTAAAATCAATATTATACAGGTCTGAGAGGATATTTTCCTCCATAAAGTCTTTCAGATGTGGATTCTCTACATAAATGTTGAGAAGCTGCTTGTAAGTATAGCCGCGACATTGGAACGCAAAATATAGTAGTGCATGGAAGCCACAGCTTTTAGTCGTCAGATCCTGCACTCTCTTCCGATTTTGACTAATAGTTTTCCCGCTGCTCTCAATATAGTTGCTGATGTGTGGAGTGTAGAATGTATAGGTTAGACCAAGAGAATCAAAAATTCTATATTCCTTGCTGTTTGAAAAAAGGCACAAACAATGACCCGTCTGCACAGTCGATGGACTACTATTAACAATAATTAGGGTATTGTTGGCACTTTGAATTTTTCCAAAAAAGTCCAAGGGCAGACAATAGGATCTGTATTTGGACATGTAGGGGTCCATATTAAATACACTGATTATTTGACTGGTGTTCATGGTGCCAAGTCTAGTAGAATACTGCCTTCGGGAGTTATTTCCCAATAGGTTTCAAATTGATTTAGCGAGGTTAGTGTGCTACTCTCAGCTAATAGGTCGGCAAATGTACACTCTAAACGCACACTCCCTGTACGTACTATACTCATATCCTGGGTGCCAGACAAATCCAATACAATGATACCATGTGTTTTAGAAAACATTTCTTTGGTTATACCATTTTCAAATAGTTGTGAATCATGATCTAGGGTTTGCATGGTTAACTCATACAATGTCCTAAAGGATTTATCAAAAGATAGATTGTAGAGTGGGATTCCATTTACTTTGCAGACAAGAGATGAAAGCCCAAACATTTCAAATTTATGTGGGCAACCAGTCCACGATCCTTTTGCACTAGCGCTTTTTACAAATGCCAAGGCTAATTTTGACGGAATTTCGCCATTGATAAAGGATGATTCGGTGAAGGTGCTTGAGCCTGTGGCAATATGACGCTGATTGGTGATTGTATGAGGAACAAGTAGTTTAATATAATTTCCACTGGCTCTCAGTTTTTCCACTGCCAAAGCAACAGAACTCATAACCTGTTGTTTGCGTACATGTAGTATTGCCGAAGTGAGGGAGAGAGCTACATCAGGATTGGCAGCAAATTCCTTTCGTAAAATGAAATTAGATGGAGCAAGCATCAGTTTTATATCCACTTTAATATTGGGTGGTAGCCATTGAGATATATTAAATGTTTCATTATATATTTTTCCAACTAGATGTAATTCACTAGTTGTAGCATTTTTAAGTACATCTGTGCTATCAGTATTAGTAATATATTCATATCCATTGGAGGTACCTCTCAATTCCTTGTATGACTTGGGTGTCATCAGCATGAATTGCATATAGCTTGTATAATTTGAGAGATTGTTGCTTGTGCTCACCAGTGTGCCATTTATGTAGACACTGATTTAACAAAATAAATTATGTAATATACAATTTTCATAAGATACTCCATCGGCAAGAATTGGCAATGTATTATCGAATTTCAGGACTTTGATTCGTAAATCTATAAATGTCGAAAACATGTCCATAGAGTAGTCTTCATTGAAATAAATTTAAAAGTGGAAATTATCGGAGAGGGGTTGTTGTGGATAAAATTGTTCATAGTATCCATGTTTTACACTCACATCAACATTTTCTGCATTGAATAGATTCAATGAGGAGGTGATTGAAGGTTGGAAATCCTTATGCGGTAGATTTGACATTTTAGGAAAAGAAATCTAGTTTCGATCTAACAATTCTCTTCCTGGGGCTTCTTCTTTTGTTTACAGTGCGTGTCGGCTTTTTCCTCCTTTTCTTTGACAGGATTGATGTCTTACGTTTCTGACCTGAGTAGAGACTGATGAGTGATGCACTGTTTCTCGAACTTTTTAAACCTTTTCCATTTTGTTTTAATCTCTCACCAAGGGTTAGCGCACTGGACCTGAGATTTTCCGAAGCACTTTTTTTAAAATCCTTGCCAGAGCCCCAATCGTATAGTGTAGAGGATGCAAAATCTGTCGCAGCCGGTACAATATATTTTCTAGCCAGAGGTAGTGCAGAGCGAAACAGTTTAGCAAACCAACTGCCAAGACCATAGCTGGACATTGACGAGCGGCCTTTGTAATAGTCCATTCCATAGCCCAATTGTCTTGGGCCAAGAGTATTAACATAACAGTCAAAATCAGGACAAATGAATACCACATTTCTATTAGACATCTTGTTGTTGAAAGATGGGTCGAAAATGGCATGTAATCACAGCCAAACCTTTTGATATTGCCAGGGGATCACCTAATTCGGTTCTTAGTGTTAACTGACAGAGCTCCAAATAGGAAGTGTTTACGGGGATATACTGAAGATGCTTTATATTGTAGTGGTGAATATGTTCTTGATTGGTTTTTCGTTCAAGGACTCGTAGGAGGGGAACATTTCTATTGCCAACCTGGGATGTTTCCACTAATGAAGCGTAGAGAAATATACAAGCGTCCGTGGAGAAGGCAGGCGGGTAGTCAGCAAAAATAAAAGTAGTGTTTCCAGCAGTTTTACCATTGATTCTATTGAGCTTAAAGCCAAGAACATCCTTTAGATTATCATTGAGAATAACCTTTTCATTGGCAATGGATGAACTAATATATATCTTACCCTCCTCCTTTGAATAGTTGAAATGAAAAGCTCCTTTTTTATAAACATAAATCTTTCATACAGGTGAGTTCTTCGTAGGGTAATTCAATATATGGATAATTCCTCCAATTGATCTTTTGAATTTGTTCTTGATCACCTGAGGGTGGTGGCCAATCATAGGGTCTAATTTTTATTTCATATTTGGGATCCTTTCTCGGGATATCATATATATTTTTGAAAATACAGTCGACAAGAGCCACTTCATACTTTCCATTGTCGAATTTGATGGTTGGGGAGAGTTTTGTCCAAAAATCACTTGTTCTATTAAAATCATTGTAAAGAGGATCAGAAACAGTGGACATGAAAGTCACATAGAAATCATTGGGCATTGTCAATATCTTCAAAACTGACCCAAGAAACAAAATCAGAGTTGTATCCTAGCCAGCGAACAAGCAACTGTCTCTTGCCCCTGCGTGTACGACTCTTTAATATCTTTTCAATTTGATAAAATTCACTAGTGTTTCTAACTTTTTGTAGTTCGTATTCATAAAAACCTTCGAGAATCTCATCATCTTTGGTGTCTCGCAGTCAATATGTCGTGGGTGTAGTATCTAGAATTTTGGACACTTTAAAAAGTTCAGTGCTCCATAAATAATTCCCCTTTTCAAAAATATTGGTGGTTCGAAAATATTAATTCGAACAGTATCACCAACATTGAATTTCTTCTTCACAATTTTTTTTTCGCTTTCACTGGAATATTGCTTTAGAAAAGAAAGAATATAATTGTAGGGTGCATTGTGCAGAGGGAAAAAGGCTTTAGTTTGTCGATATTGTTTGCCACGAAGCCGGCAATTCCCATGCAGTGTGTAACTCGGTTCATTTTCTAGATATTCTTTTGCTTTTTTTTAATGTGCTACCATCTATGTCAGAGGCAACTTTAGAAAGCGTTGTGGGGTAACATGACTTCCCACTTCACCAATATTTTCATAGACATGTTTCAGAACTTCAACCATTTTGAACGCAAACCGGAGTGTAATGTCCACTCTCTTTTTGCACACTGGAGGGTGAATCAATCCGTCGTCACTTTTGACTAGTCACCATCGTCGGTGTTATAAAATCATTGCTGCTGCTGCTGCTTCCGCTAGTATTTTCCAATATTGAAGCTTCTGCTTTTGTAAATGGTGGTGTTGGCGTTGTTGGAGGACTATATTCTCTTAGTTTCTTTAGAATTTACTTATTGCCAATAAGACTTTTGGGGAAGTTTGATGCATTTAGAAGGGTGTATAGATTATTGTCAAATGATAAAAGTCCTTTATGATTCATCACCAAATCACAAATTAAATCAACTAGATTATAACTTTTTCCCTGAATTATAATTCGTTTCCCTGCGCTATCGACCTGAACTTGATCACCACTAGTTTCCAACATGAGATATGTTAATACTCTTTTACTCTGTTCTCGATAGGGGACTGGCAATAGGTTTCCATTTGTTGTCACTATGGAATTCAATTCGTTCTCCTTTGATTGCACTGCTGTAGAATCTTGAGGAGGTGTTTCCTGTTTAGGGGGATAAGTGACGATGGGTCTCTCACGATAAGGTCTATGTTTTTCCACACGTCCCAATGCATCTTGAAGTAAAACTAGCTTTTTATCATCGGCTACATTTTCATCATTAATGAATTTGCTTGAATTGTCTTCAAAATGTTCCACGGGCGAGAGGACAAGTTCAAATGGTGTTAATTTATAGGGCTTAGCCATCTAGAGAAAACTGTTTACAAGTCCTTCAATTATTGGCGGTAAAAGTGTAAAAAAGCTACCGCCCGCTTGAAGGAGACGTTTTTCTTTAAAAAATTTTCCCTTGTTTTTGCTAGCCAAGGTACGTACAGTGGAACGATGTTGCTTTGTCTGTTGTCTATTACCTTCTGGCAAGTGTACATTGCCCTCGGTTAAATTTAAACAAAGTTCAGATATTAGATTAATGAAATCACTGTCAACACCATGTTTGATTATGGCCTTCCTGAGTGGGGGTTTTGAAGTGCCTAAAACGGAAAATAAATGCCGTTGTTCGTGTAGTTTCTTCAGTGTCATGATGGCAACTAATAGCTTTTTCTACTGTTCACTGGAAGATATACAGTAATTTCTTTGTCAAAAATATCTGTGACTACACGTAGATCCTCGGGTGTATTCTGATTAAGATCTAGCAAAATGCACCCGTAGGGCTTATTTGCCGCCTGAGTGTACGCTGACAGCAGAAATTTGGGAGCGCCTGGATATATTTGCTTATTGAGAGTTATTAGCGAGCTAGAATCACGAAAAACTCGGTAGATAATATAGTTGATGCAATTCAAAGCAAGGGTTCTCATACATTTGCTCTGATGAAACAGATTGTGTAGAACTAGGGTTAAGAAAATGTGTTCATAATGAGAGCAAACGGTAAAAAGCTGTAGCATTTCCTGTGAGAACTGTTCAATTGATTCAGCCAAATAAATCAATAATTAGCCATGAGTTTGGTTCAATACTATTGAAAACATCAAGTCCCCGTATGAATTGTGTTGGTATGGATGTGGCAATAGCTTTCATTTGATCGTAGGATTCTTGCCAAATACTATAGCAATAATAAATTTTCTTTGGTTTCTCCAAAAACATTTTATTAAAATTTTGAATTATTTTAGCTAAAAGTATCGTTTTCCCAGACATTGATGGTTCACACAGAAACGACCTGAATGGTGTTTTAAATTGATACGTACTGCTGCTGCTGTTGACAACAGTTAGACTACAACTAACTGTAAACCATACTTGTCCAATGAATAAGTAATAATAATTTTCCCATAGATCTATCTACGTTAACAAAAACAACAAAAACAATATTTCATTCCTTTATTAACATAAAAACACTTTTCTGTTCAACAAGAACAACATTTATTAACAAAAACACTTTTTTTGTACAGCAAGAACAACAACTCTATTTGTACAACAACATTTTTTTTCACTTATTGAACCAAAACACTTGTTCAATAAGAACAACAACAATATTTATTAACAAGAACAACAACAAAAATATTTTATTATCAAAAATACTTTTTGTTGAACAAGAACAACACTATTTGTACAACAACATTTTTTCACTTATTAACAAAACACTTTTTTGTACATCAAGAACAACAATATTTTTACACACATTTTGGTACAACAGCACTATTTGTACAACAACAATAACATAAAAACACGAACAATGGCAAAGTTGAACACTATGAATTTAAAGGAATAACCTCCAACCCTCCGGTGAGCCGCAGGCCAAAGGCCGGCCGTGGGCGGGAACCCCCACCCCCCGAAGCCACGGGCCGAATGCTGTCCACAGTCGGGACCCCCCTCCCAACCCCCGGGGTCGCTGTGGAAAAACTGTATACAATAGTCGCCGCCGCTGCTGCAGGTTAGGTTAGAGCATTTAAGTTAATTTATTGGGTAAGG
>JAQQPU010024309.1:0-12743 GCA_029168905.1 Artemia sp. Kazakhstan ARC1039
AAGCTCTTTTAAAAGATACAGGAACTACTTATTTAACACAAAAAATTCGTTTTTAATGGGCACCAAGTAAAGAAAAACCACACGGAATCAGGCAACCGAGTCTTTCAAACCCCGTAAAGCTCTTTTAAAAGATACAAGAACTACTTATTTAACACAAAAACTTCGTTAATAATGGGCACCAGGTAAAGAAAAACCACATGGAATCAGGCAAAAGAGTCTCTCAAACTCCGTAAAGCTCTTTTAAAAGATACAAGAACTACTTTTTTAACACAAAAATTTCGTTTTTAATGGGCACCAGGTAAAGAAAAACCACATGGAATTAGGCAACAGAGTCTCTCAAACCCCGTAAAGCTCTTTTAAAAGATAAAAGAACTACTTATTTAACACAAAAATTTCGTTTTTAATGGGCACCAAGTAAAGAAAAACCACACGGAATCAGGCAACTGAGTCTCTCAATCCCCGTAAAGTTATTTTAAAAGATACAAGAAGTACTTATTTAACACAAAAATTTCGTTATTAATGGGTACCAGGTAAAGAAAAACCACATGGAATCAGGCAACAGAGTCTCTTAAACCCCGTAAAGCTCTTTTAAAAGATACAAGAACTACTTATTTAACACAAAAATTTCGTTTTTAATGGGCACCAAGTAAAGAAAAACCACACGGAATCAGGCAGCCGAGTCTCTCGAACCCCGTAAAGCTCTTTTAAAAGATACAAGAACTACTTATTTAACAAAAAAAGTTTTTAATGAGCACTAAGTAAAGAAAACCACACGGAATCAGGCAACAGTTGACAACACTGTCCAAACATCACTTGTGTATTATACAGTACAAAATCAACCCATCTCCCCCAAAAAATATTTTATTCAGAGATTTCATATTAAAAAATTATCCAATCACTAATTAGAATCAATCACACTCCTATTATTCAAAACATTAATTAATATCGTTCTAGTGTCCAATTTGCGATTTCCTTATCCCTTTTTGTAAAAATGTCAATCAAAACAATTCCTAAATACGCAATTTGACAATCTCTAGTTTTCGATTAAAAAAAAACAGCGGGGAATCCCCGCTCGTAATTGCTAATCACTTTAACCCTTTTTCTCCAAAGGTGCCAAGGAACGTAATCTCCTCAAAACTTCATTTTTTTGGCAATTTGCACGTTAAACTGTGTGAGGGAGTTCTGACTCTCTTTGAAAAGGTATAGAGTTTCCATAGAAATGTTTTCCTATAGCTTCCTTAGAAATGTAAGGCCATGTGAGAGGATACTCACTCTCTTTGAAAAGGTGTAGAGCTTCCATAGAAATGGTACTTAGACCTCTACTCCCAAGTCACTGCCATTTTCTTTGCAAATCGTCACCTGTTATATTACTATGAAAAAGATATTTTCTAATTTTTTAGCCATTAAGTAACTAAACACTTTGCGTTCTATTTAATTCCTAACATATCTGGGAGGATCGTCAAATTCATGAATCCTCCTCAGTATGAACTTCTTTAAAACAAGTGCCACCAAATCACCCCCACTGGCATCTCATCACCTAAGAGGACTTGGTATTGTTTTAGTCAATGGTACACACCGCTATAAGCTCTATCAAGGATACCAGTCAAACGGGAAAGACAGAAACCCGGTTAAAATGGTTTATGAACAATTTACAATATTTAAACTGTTGTTTTTTGGAGTTTAGGGGCGGGGGGAGGTACCTAGGTTAGGTTAAGCATTTAATATATGCTATGCTTTACCCCCTACCCCCCTAATGTGCAAATATATAGCCGAAATTTGCTTTTAAACTATTATATATTGATTCTTTTTTTTATCTCTCCCGTTCTGTCTCCCCTTGATAGAGTCTATAGCGGTGTGTGCCATTGAGTAAAACAGTACCGAGGACTTTTTTTTCTTTCTGCTTATGCCCTTTATTTCTCACGTTACAAACTTCAACTTATTATGCTTACTGTTGAACGCTTTAATTTATCTTGTTTTTCTTTCGTATGTTGTGTTTTTTGTCGTAAAAAATGTTGTGCATATACGTTACAAGGTTTATTGGATTTTATCAAAAGTAAATAGCTTACTGTGTCCATGTGAGCGTAAATTCAGGTTCTTTCTTATAATTTGTAGACTGCGGCGCAGTCTATGGTAGACTATGGTAGTAGACTGCATGCGCAACGCAACCCTCTAAACTCTTAAACATACGACGTGAAGGATGAAGGGCACCAGTTAAGAATGGGCAAAATAAGAGGAATCTTTGATATTTCTTCTGAGCTGCTGTTTCAATGATTTATCACCCTTATTGACCCTATGACGCTGCTTTTTTAAATATGCTTGTGTTGCTAATCTCCTTACGAATCTTTTGGAACTGGTTTGGTACTTATTATTTTGAAAAAGGAATTCCTACCACGTCTGATAGCTACCGGATGGTGTGCTTGTAACTGAACCCCCGTGTACCTGACCCCTGTAACTGAACCCCCGTGTAACGGAATCCTCGTGTAACTGAACAACCATATAACTGAACCCCCGTATAACCGAACCACCGTGCAACTGAGCCCCCGTACAAACGAACCCTCGTGCAACTGAACCCCCGTGCAACTGAACTCTCGTGCTACTGAACCCTCATGTAACTGAACCCTCGTGCAACTCAACCCCCGTGCAACTCAACCCCATTTACCTAAACCCCGTGTAACTGAGCCCCCATGTAACTGAACCCACATATAGCTGAACCCCCGTGCAACAGAACCCCGTATAACCGAACCCCCGTGCAACTGAACACCCGTGCAACTGAACCCCCCTGCAACTGAACCCTCGTGCAACTCAACCACCGTACTTATATTGGGTAAAACACAATAGGGTTATGAACCACAGTTATTTAACTATGGTATAGTTATTTAACCTTTTAACTGTTTTAAATAAAATGGCCGTCCCAAAATTTAGATCGGATGGATATAGGGGAAAAATAGAGTGGGATGGAAGCCCTCTGATCACTTTTAACTCTGAAAAAGTGCACTGGAAATTTTGATTTCCAATCGAATGAGCCCCCCTCACCAAAGCTCACACAAAATTTTTTCAACAAAAACCTTATGTCTTAGTAATGAGCAACTTACTTACAAGCTTAGCTTACAGCCCTTGCCCCAGATGCTGCTGGTGGGGTTGTTAACCCCAAAGGCATGGTTATTTGATCTTCAGACTATTTTAAACAAAATGTTTATTTTTATTTTGATAGGATGTATTTGGAGGGGGGGGTGTCGGTTAAGAGGGAAAGGCTGATTGTCCTGTGATTACCAATGATTCTTCGAAATTGAACTTGAACTTTCAATTTCCAATCGAATGAGCTTCCTTCAAAGATTTTACGATCATCCCTTCTATAAGAACCTTAAATTTTAACAACTGGTAACTTGCAATAACATACAGATTGCTGATACATGTATATCAGCAATTTTTTTTGGAACAGCTTAGCGTATCAAGATGAAACTTCTGGGGCTTCTACCTGCTACTACTGCTATTAATACTGCTACTACTACTACTAATTCAACACTATTATTACTTCTACTGCTCCTACTACGACCTCTGTTACTATTAAACTAGCATTATTAAGGCTACACATATCAAGTTGAAAATTTGACAGAATGAGGTATTTGAGGAGGAACTTGAACTAAATCAAAAGACACTATGTGCATGCAGATTTTCAAAATGACATATCTCAAAAAGGGATTTGTGTATTAAGTTGGAACTTTCAGAGAGTACTTAAGGGGAAAGTCAATTCACCAAAAGTAAATATGTGCACGCTTAGGCCTGGATTTTCCACTAGGACCCTAGGCCCGGACCAAGAAGCGCATAATGCTAGCGGGAGTAATAAATTATCACTGAGTAATTTTTTCCTGACAAAAACTGGACTGATGTGATTTATCGTCGCCTGGTGCACTCTGCCGCCACGCTGCCTATTCACAGAAAAGTGATTTTAAAACAACACAGGAATTCCATGGTCACTTATAAACTGTCAGATGTCTCCCAAGAATGGTAGCTGGGAGTTCGGTATTACCCATCTCTTTCATCACTTTTCGCTCATCAGTTGTGTTTTGTTAACACACAGTTACAGGGTTACACACAGTTACAGTTATATGGGGTTACGTTACACGGGGGTTTAGTTAAATAGGGCTGAGTTGCACGGGGGTCGAGTGGAACGAGGGTTTAGTTAAAGGGGGTTCAGTTGCACGGGGGTTCGGTTATACGGGGTTCAGTTGCACGGTGGTTCATTTGCACGGGGTTCGGTTATACGGGGGTTCAGTTGCTTGGGTTCAGTTACACGGGGGTTCAGTTACAATGGAATCCTACCGGATTGTAGCTACTTACTTGACTCATGTCTGCAGCCGGACGCTGCTCAGCGTAGAGAGTGACGCGTTCTTCCTCTATCGACTTCAGTCATTGGCGAGCGCCTCCGTTTCGCTCAGGGTTGCCATCTGGATATATTTTATGCCCAAAGGACATTCTCATGTGTCAGGACACAATGACAGAATAGAACAGATAAAGGACATATTTTAGAAATTTAGGACATAAAGGGACATATTTTGCAAATTTATGACATAAACAAAATATTTCTCTAATGGATGTATATTTTTGACATTTTTGAAAAAAAGATTGTCACTAGCGCAAAAGTAGTGCTGAAACTACTTATCTAGCACCAAATCTACTTAACTACATACTTTCTGCTAATTTTTCGTATTTTATACTGTATTTCTTGGAATTTCTCTCTCTCTCTCTCTCTCTCTCTCTCTCTCTCTCTCTCTCTCTCTCTCTCTCTCTCTCTCTCTCTCTCTCTCTCTCTCTCTCTCTCTTCCGAAGACCACTATCTGCAAATATTCTTGAAATTTTTTGAAAGTTCGTATTTTTTCATCAAAACGATCTTATTACCCATTGCTTTTACGCTACAGTCAAGATAAAAGGCAAGCATGCTTCTTTTTCGTTAACACTCGCTTCCAGCTTCTGATATTCAGGCAAACACATCTATCTATTTATGAAGCATCAGCAACTAAAATTGGAAAGTTAACAAAATGAAAATTTTGGATTCTCGAAGGCCTGGAACCAAAACAAAAGCTAAGCACCCAGGATGAATTCCCTCAGTTTGAAAATTTTAAGGAAAAAGCGATATGACCACAATGTTTTATTTTCTTCTGACGAAGGCACTGCACATAGAGGGAGTCGTCGTAGAAACCTCAAAAGGAGCTCATTCAATAGGAAATTGAAAGTTCTAGTGCCCATTTTAGAATCAAAATTAATTGGAGGGCGACCAGCCATTCTCGTCCATTATTTCCCCAAGTATATCCAATCAAAATTTGGATATGACCATTTTGCTCAACATAGTTGAAAGGTCCAGTAATTACGTTTTTGAGGGTGACACCCCCTCAAAGTCCCCAGGGCAAGGCCTATGAGTTGAACTAGTTGCCCATTCTTAACATAAAAGGTTTTTATGGAGGGAGTGGTCATAAAAACTTCAGAGGGGGCTCATTGGATTGGAAATCAGAAGTCCTAGTGCTCTTTTTAGGAGTGAAAAGTGATCGGAGAGCAATTAGCCACCCCCTCTTGTACTTTTTTCCCAAATCCATACGATATAAATTTTGAGATAGCCGTTTTGGAAAAAAAAAGTCCAAAGATCATATAGCAAGGCCTTTGGGGTTAACACGACCCCCGAGAGCCTGGGGATACGGGTTATAAGTTATGCCTCGGGGGCATAGAAGGCTTTTATGGAAATGGTGGTCGTGTAAACTTTAGAAAAGGCTCTTTGATTTGAAACTGAAAGCTCTAGTTCTCTTTTAAGAATCAAAAGTGAAAAGAGGGTGACTAGTTCCCTCCCCCCTCCTGAAGTCATCTTTTCTAAAAATGCCTCTCATCAAAATTGTCAGACAGCAATGTTGCTTAAATAGTCCAAAGAACATTTAAAACACAAAACGACCGGAAATCATAGGCAGCGTAATAGCACTGTCGAAGTAAAGAGCGATGTGGGAACAATGTATTACTTATTGTTTTTTTTTCGGTTTATGTTCGATTTTTTTTGTTTCCTCCTCCTTTTTATATGTTATCTTTTAAACCTTTTTAACGATAATTTTATTTCACTCTTTTTTAGTTTTTACCTTTTTCAGTTTCTGACATTTTACCGCTTAATTTTTTTGACTAGTGAATGGTTTTGCCATTTTGATAATTACTGAGATTACTGGAGCAAAGTAATGAAATTAGACTGACTGTTCAATAGGTAACGATAATTCAATTCCTTGAAGTCCCAATAGTTTTAGGTTTTTCGATGTTACAGTTATAAAAGAGAAAATGTTTCAAATATGTTTGTGCTCAGTAAAGCAAAAAAGAGAATTAAAAGCTCTGGCTTTTAAGAGGAATTGGGAACAGTAGCTACATAATACAAACTTAAAACAAAAAAGAGTGCCAGGTTTGATCTTGGTTTTAAAGTTTTGTCCCAGCTTCCAGAGATGGGTCTTTGTGTTGAAAGATTGAAGATTTTGGTGTGGGAGGGGGGCCCAAAAAAGAGCAAAAATACTTTTTTTCTGGTACTCTGGGTACACTATAAATTCGTCACATAATATCTCTCTTTCACATCAACCATCTGAAAACCCTGTTTGAATCAAGTTAGTGCATGCTAAACACAAATCAGATATGGGAAGAAATACGTAAGTTACACTTTGCTCTTTATAAGGGTGAAACACTTGTCTTAAGAAATCCAAGGATATGGGTAATGCCTCTTACTTTAAAAATATCTGGTCACCCGACATGACTAATTAACCGGGTTAAACATCCGGGAATTATTAATGACCATCAACTGAGTTGGAAAAGACGCTCCCATGAGAAGGTGTGGAGAGCCATAGTTTTCCCAACCCAGTGCTAGCGTATGGTAGGGAAAATTTTGGCGCCTAGCACCAAATAAGATTATGTGTTTTAATGCATGACCATGTATTGCACGGTTACGTGTTATATGTATTGTATTGCACCGGATTCGACCATTACTTTTGTACGGTGCAGAGGCCTGTGTCAACTAGACTCAAATTCAGTCCCGTAGGGCACCTTTAACTAAGGTTCAAAACCTTGTCTAATAATTAATTCAGTATGCTATAGAACTATGTGTAGCACTTCAACCAAAAGAGAATTTTCTAGAGGAAGAAGCAATACCAGTGGCGGATCCAGGGGAGGGGCGAGGGGGCGCGCACCCTCCTAAAATAGTCTAAAGTAGTGTAATTTACTTAATTAACGCAAGTTTCCGTTAATTAAACTTGTTCATAACGTAAATTTGTCGGATCAACCTATTTTGCGCCCCCACCCCCCTAAAAAAATCCTGGATCCGCCACTAAGCAATACAAAGATATCCTATATTAGCGCAGTGGGATTGACCTTTGCTTGATAAAACGGAACCCGGAGCAACAACCCCCCCCCCTATCAGCTGCAGCAACCCCCCACATGGATCCAAAAGAAAGAAAGGATCCATAATCCAAAAGAAAGATGAAGAAGAGATGAAAAGTGGTCAGGCTGAAGATTTCTGACCAATAAAGATTACTCTCTTTTTTAGAGCAATTCCGATAGTAATCATAACTTAAAAAAGGAGTCTTGATAAAAATACCCCCAATAAAGGAATCAAATTTTCATTGTGAATTTCTCTTGTGTTTTCTCTTTTTTCTTTCTCTTAAACTCAAGGACGTAAGTTTATAATAAATAAGCTTGTCAACAAATATTTACGCCTTTTGGACTTTATTTTTGAGGTGACCCTCCCCCAAATTAGTCTTTTTTTGTATTAGGTTCTCCTTTGCCCAGACAGTCACGACTGTAAATTTCAACTGATCTGTGATAACACACTTTTGGTCCATTTTCGTGCCCCCTAACACTCTCTTTTCTCCTAAAAAATGTTTAGTTTTCTTAGCCCAGAAATAGGTTCTTGAAGATTTCAAGCCAATTAAAAAAAAATGGGACCATTCGTGGGCCCCATATTTGGGGATCATTTGCCTTAACTAAAAAATGGGCCTCTTTTGGGCCTGATTTTGAGAGAACTGATTTTAATTTTTGATTTTGGGCACCAATTTTTTTGTGTTTTATAGGATCTTCTTGGTTCAGGAAATTGTGGTTCTAAGTTTCGAATCATTCGGAAGAAAGCTCTTTGGCCAATATTTATTTATTTATCTTCATTATTTGACTCCACTTAGTTCAAACACTTAAGGACATAAGTTTTGATTTTATCGGAACATTCTTTCTTTGCCCTTTTCGTGACTCATTTTTGGGGGCTCGTCCCAAAACAGTTCTTTTTATGAGTTTCCTCTGGGCCAAGGACTCATAGCTGTAAGTTTAAAGTTGATTAGGGACAAAAATCCTTTGCCCAGTTCTCGGCTCCGAAACAACCCCCTTCCCCGTAAAACTATAAGAATATCTTGGTCCCCAGAATGATCCCTAAAAGTTTCATGACAGTCGCCCAGAGGCATATTTGTTAGACCTCACAACTATTTTGAAAAAATGACAAATTATCTTAAAATTATGAGGATGTCTTGGGGGTTATGGAGATTGGCAAGCGAAAAAAGCACATAAAGGGGCTGGTTGCCTTTTAGCTATTTTTGATCTTAAAAAGAACCGAAGAAATTTTGATTCCCAATCAAATGAGCTCCTTCCAAAGCTCACGACCACCCTTTCCCCAACAAGTGGTCCGGGAAAAAATATATACTGAAGGCACGTCGTTCTTTATATGGGCAACTAGATCGTTGCCTCTGGAAAAAGTTATAACAAATATTTTTTTTTTATAATAATTTTCGCTTTGTATTCATCGTGTCTTTCAAGAGCCGGTGCATAAATGTCAGGAAAAAGCAACCTTCATCACAAAATATCACAATTTCACATATCACATGTGATATCACAAAAAGCAACCAAAGCAACCAATATCACAAAAGCAACCTTTGTATTGGCTCGGTTGAAATATTGAACTTATCGTGCAAAACATTGTGAATCCTTTGTCGGATTTTATATCTGCATTGCAAGCTTTATATCTCAAAAATATTATTTCATACAAGATTGATAATTGAAAGAAATACTGTATTTTTCATAAAGTTTTCACTTTTTCAGACTAAAGTTCATTTATTGAACATTGATGGATGATTTAAAATTTTCTGATAGTTCCTGTTTGTTTTTCTCTCATTATTTTATATTGATAATTAGGTAGCTTGAGGATTTGACCGTAAAACTAACACAAATATTATGTCTAATATCATAAAACTATTCCCATCCAGTCCAGGTAGTGATATGTAAGCTTGTTTTATTACTAAAACGAATTTAGTAATTACAAAAGGCCGATAAAGTCCTTATCAGTTGCAATAATTTAATTAATAGGAAAGCAAATTAACATTTACTGGGAATCTATTCAAGATTTAAGCTTCGTAGATTTTACTTCATCACTATTGGACTCCGTCTGTACTTTGCTCCGCCCCCTTCGTCTAAAACTATTTAAAATTGTAACATTAAATCCCAAAATTTATTCCGTATAAGAGGGGGATTGTCCTTTCCTCATCCACACCTCCACCTCATGGTCAAAGAATGTCTCATCCACACCTCATGGTCATGGTCACCTCATGGTGATGGGGGGTGAATCCATCTAGCACCCCTTTATAGATTAGAATTACTGCGAATGAAAAGAACAATAGCCATTGCATAGATTAGCACCATGTATTTATTGTGAACTTAATTCGTTATGTAAAGATCTTTATGCACACCTAAACTGCAAATTATATTTTTTTAGCTGATTGTGGCCCAGAGTATGCGTCAATTATTCATTAGTTTCGCTCTAGTGTTAGCAACCCCTGGGAAGCACAGGCATCGAGTTTATCAGGTACACATCTCAGAAAGTTGAATTCCTTTGCTTTTGACCGGGTTTGCCGACAGAACCAAATTCGAGAGTTTAGGTTTTTCTGCTTGCAATGCTGTGACCTCTTAAGCATCAAAGAGTTCGTAGCACAGTTTATAGACAGTAAGCTTATCGCAGATAATTTCTGGTCTTCGGTCTCGGTGCGAACAAAAAGCTCCTCCCACTTGTTTCTGCCTTAGCGGATTAGTCTGTTATCGTCAATCACTGAGAAATGGATACCAAGTGCATTATTCGTAATAGCGGGTTTCCACTTGTTTTGTGTCCAAGAGAAATCTGACTTGTCTACCCGCGAAAAGATCTGATAACGCCTATGTTTCTATCTGCAAAAACGTTCTCCGGAGCACTCGCACCCCTGTCCGGGTTTTTATAATGGGAGAGATAGAGAATGATCATACTGCTAATTCTATAAACGGCGGTTCGTAGTAACAATCTGTAAGTAAGGAGCTACTCGGCTCAAAAGTAACTGAGACTCTAAAGAACAGAGTTTTGATATCAATAAATACATTAAAAGAAACGGCTTATTATGCAGATTCTAAATATATACTACTACTAACTACTAACAACTCACCGCAGCACCAAGCTGCCTGAGGCCAACACAGCTACGCACGCTCCTCCTCCATCTCAATCCATTTAAAGCCTCCATTTTTACACCCACCCACGAAGTTCCTATTTCCTTTAAATCTTTCTTTATGACGTCCTCCCACCCCAGACGTGGACGACCTGCTGTCCGTTTAGCCCTAGACGGTTGGCCGAAAAGAACAATCTTCGGAAACCTGTCATCCTTCATCCACACAACGTGCCCTAGCCACCCCAACCTTTCTTTCATTATAGCCCTAGAGAGCGGTATCGAACCACATTTTTCGTATAGCCTATTCTTTGAAATATGGTCAGTCAGCCGGGTACCCAGAACAATTTTTAAGCAATTTCTTTGGAAATCATCTAGCAAATCTTCATCCGCTATTCGGAGCGCCCATGCTTTAGAGCCATATTTTACCACTGTCATCACTGTAGCTTCTAATATTCTAATCTTGGTTTATTGTTAATTAAGTTTAGTGTTACCAATGAAAATTTACGACCCTAAGAAAATTTTTCTGATTTTCGAAATAAGGGGGTAAACACCCCTAAAAGTTAAGGAATCTTGATCATCATCACACTATCAGATTCAGCATATCAGAGGACCCCTTCTGTAGAAGTTTCAAGCTCCTATATATAAAAACGTGGAATTTTGCTTTTATTGTCAGAAGAAAGATCACGGATCTTTTTTTCATTTTTTTTTTTTTTTATTATTTTTTTTTCAGGGGTGGTCGTATCAAGCCAATGGTCCTAGAACATTTGTAGAAGGCTTATTTGAACTGAAAGTTTTATTGCCCTTTTAAGTAACCAAAAATATTGGAGGGCAACAAGCCCCCTCTCACGCCCCTTTTTTCCTCAAATTCGTTTGATCAAAATTTTGAGAAGGCCATTTTGTTCAGTATAGTTTAAAGACCCCATAACTATGCCTATGCCTTTAGGGGTAACATGACCCCCCACAGCCCGTGGGGAGAGACTTGTAAGTTATTATGAAATTTGTTCATTTTTTCGTACAGTATTTGTTTTTGGGGGGTATACAAACCTTTTTTTTTGGGGGGGGGGGGGTGTCTTGGGGTGGGTTTCTCTGGACAAAATTTTCTGTGAGGAGGAAAATTTACGGGGAATGAAGTTTCCTGGAGAAATTTTATACTAGGGGGACTTGAATTCTTATATGAAGTTCCTTTTATGTGTCTTAATTTCTCTTTGCCAACTCAATTTTGCATGTGGAGATGTTCCGGCGGAATTGTCCGGGGGGCTATTTTCAGCGTGTTTCAGCGTGGGGGCTATTTTTTGGAAAAAAAATTCCACGGAAGGGGGATTTCCAGAGTGGTCGGGAAAACGATTAGAAATTAGTCTTGTTCAAGCGAATCGTCAACAAAAAAAATTACTTGGGGGGGGGGATTTTCAATGAGGATGGAATTGTTAGGAGAGAAGTTTTCGGGGGGTTTGGGTGTATTTTACATGGGTGGAAATTTATACGAAGGAGCTTCCCTTGAGGGGAGGGAATTTTTCATGGAGGATGAGCCAGATTTATTGGCAAAAAAATAAGAAACTAAATTAAAAAAAAGTTTTTTCAACTAAAAGTAAGGAGCAACATTAAAACTAAAAAACGAACAGAAATTATTCTGTATGCGAAGCTCTCTCCTCAATACCTTGTTCTTTACACTAAAGTTTGACTGTTTGTCGTAAGTCTTTAATAATGGCTCCTGATACACAGAGGCCTTTTAATTAGAATAGGAAGCTTTTTTAAAAATGCTAAAAACTCTAAAGTAAATCGAAGGATATTGAGGAAGGGACAACCTCTCATACACAAAATAATGTATTTTTGTTTTGAGTTTTAATATTGCTTCTTACTTTCAGTTGATTTTTTTTTTAATATCAAACAGTTCGTGGTAACGAACTGTAAGTAAGGAGCGACCCGGCTCAATGGTAACCGAAACTCTAAAAAACGGAATTTTGATACCAATAGATACATAAAAAGAATCAGATTTTAATTCTGATTTCTAATATATAAGTTTCATCAAGTTTCATCTTACCTATCAAAAGTTAAGTGCCTGAGAAAATTTGGCTGATTTTCGAAAAAAGAATATAAGTACCCCTAAAAGTTATAGAGCCTTAATGAAAATCGCACCATCATATTCAGCGTATCAGAGAACCCTACTGTAGAGGTTTCAACCTCCTATCTACAAAAATGTGGAATTTTCCATTTTTCGCCAGAAGAAAGATCACGGATGCGTGTTTATTTGTTGTTTTTTTTCCCCAGGGGTGATCGTATCGACCCAGTGGTCCTAGAATA
>JAQQPU010024310.1:0-12743 GCA_029168905.1 Artemia sp. Kazakhstan ARC1039
TATATATATATATTGGATTGATTAATTTATGATGGATTCTGCAGCTCCTGTGTTTCCTGTTATATGTATTTTTTCTTATAATAATGATAGACTTCCTTACATTGGGACCACTTAGGGATTCTCATGCTTGGAGAGTTTGAACACTAAGCAAGTTCCCAACGGCTTAACTCTGCCGAATTCAGCTAATCAAACAACTTAAAAGTTGAAGAATCATCTTTAAGTTTAAGATAAATAATCAAGGTTCCCATCTGTTATCAATGATATTATGGTTACATTCGGTTAAGAATGGTTAGGACTTTGACTTGACTTGGCTTTATTAACCAAAAACGCTATACACAAAATTAGTACGAAGGAGACAGAGGACACGAGAGGCAACTCGCATTTCTCCTTTAATAATAGAGAAAAAAAAATTGTACTTCAATAACTCTTACGGAGCACAGAGGGAGAAAGAAAGAAAGGGAAAAAAAAAACAAAAACAAGGAAAACATTGACTCAAGGAGATCGGGAAGGGATTAACAAAACAAAATATAAATAAATCAATAATGCATTCAATCCCTGCCATTTTAGGCGGAAAGAACAGGATTTTCTTTTTTTTATACATCCCAACAGGCCGGAAGTTTAAACCTGAAAAGTTAAGGGCTTAAAGCTTAAATTTTATTTAAATCAAGTCATGAAAAATAATGCGAGTCAGTTTTTTTTTTTGGTCTTGAAGTCTGTGCTTAAAACACTTCGTATTTATGTGAACAATGAAAGAACAGTGTACATACATGCGACCTTGTATTAGATATGTCTGTCCTCTACGCATGGACGTGTTCAGGGAGGAGGATGCTTAAGGCCTGCCCCTTCCCGACATCCTAAATTTTTCCGAATTTATCGGCATTTCGTATTCATATTATCATATTAAATTTTATTTTCGTCCTCCCTCCCATAGAAAATTCCTGCGTAAATGCCTGCCTGTGTGTTACTCTGGATTACCTGAAGAACAATATTCTAAAATCGAAATCAGCCCAATTTAGTCGCAGTTTTATTGTATTTAAAGACAACTATTATCATGGGCGGATCTTCTCATTTTTCCTAAGTTTTTATTTCCATTAGAACATAGCTTTTAATTCTGTTATTACCCAACTATAGGGATGACAATTTGGCCTTTTTATCTGAAACCGCTTTTATACCAAAAAGCAAGAAAATCTCCTCGGGAAAACAATCGCTCTACAACTAAATCGCTCCTTGGTCTAAATTCCACAGTTATGTTCTCTCGTTTGAATCATTCATAGTTCTTCAATTCAAAGATAATCTCTATTATCCTTAGATGCACTTTATTTATTATTTTTTTTAGTCCTAAATTCGTGGCGGCAGGTAGAATTAAATATCTGATTTACCGCTGGTCTTTGGTCGAGGTTTTTTTTTACCATCTCCTCGATTTACTCATTATCTCCACGACTTTGTTTTTCTCTGTCAGTTTACCTTTGTTGAAAAACTTACCTTTTATGAAAAAAAATTAAAACCTGTGTTCCCCCAGTACAGTGAAATAAGAATCGTTTACCTTCAATGTTTTTTTTTCAAAATAAGGGTTTGTGGTCAAGTGAGTAAACAAAAGAGAAAATATCTGGGTTGTTGAAAAATATCTGGGTTGTCCAACAAAACAGAAAAAAACGCATTTCAGGCCAACCAGGATCTACAAAAACACCAATATTCTTTGCTTGATCGAGCAGATTCTTAAATAGAGTCTGAATCTGGTTAAACAGATGACGCGTTTAGTTTATTATAAAAAAACAAGTTTAATTGACACCACATTTAATAAGCAAAAATAAATGTTAACGGCTAGTTTATTTTAATATGCATTGTTGGGTTTCCAGGAACAAAACATGGTTATTCCACTTTTGAATACAAGAATGATGCTAATTAGCTAAAATAAAAAAAAAACTTAAAGCTGCACAACCACAGGGTTTTTTAGAAAAGAATACACTAAAATATGAACTTCTCACCGTGTAATGGAAAAAACAATGGTTTCAAGGGGGCAGGAGTGTATGGGGCATTTGACCAGCCCCAGATTGTTTGCTCTTCCCCTCCAAGACTATGAAAAATACCTAATTTTTATTCAAAATGGCTTTTTTCATGTTTTCATTCAAAAAAGTGAAATAACAAAAAATTGTCCCATCCCCCGTAGATTTTGAAAATTACCTTTATGCCCCCCCCCTTCGATAATGGATGCTACTGGGCAAAAGTAGCTTTTTTGTAGTTAGTCGGCTTCACCTTCTTTGGTTACCAATAAGCGCAGATCGTTTTGTGGCCTTTTTGGCCCTGACTCATTTCAGAATCGTGGAAGCTTCGCATCACTCAGCAACTCGGACATTCAACCCTTAAAATAGGCTCTCGCTCTACAGAATCGAAATTTTGGAGGTAGAGTTCATTTTATTTCGCTAGGTCTGTAGGGTCCAATGATTTTGAATTGAGTCCCCAAAATTGCAGGAGGGTAAATAAAGCAAAGGCACTCAAACGATTAAAATTATGACGTTATTTCAAGTGAGTTTGCTTAATATTTCTTTTAATATTAATAGCCTATCTATCCTGAGTAATATGCTTTCTATATATTCAGTGCCTACAAGCCTGGGACATGAATATGTGTGCAGTTCCAACGGTACATGACTTACCACGGACATGTATCTAGTACTACAGAAGGGACATGACTTACCAGACAGGTTTCTGAGGCAACACCCATTTTCTGGACCAATCAGAGAGAACTGATACAGAGGGTACTTAATATACGGTAGCTCGATTATCATAGCTATAGCAATCAGACATGTTTCTGAGTCAACACCCATTTCTGGATCAGAGTTACAACAAGAGAGTTACATACCAGACGGGTTTTTGCGGTTAACTGCCTAGCTGGTTAACAGCCAAGCTGAGCGTGTAATAGTTTCATAGTTAGGTTTAATGATTGCATACGGTATTAGGGATATCAAAAATTTTTATCATTTGCGTAATGCTAACTCAATTTGCGAAAAGGTATACCATTGGGATAACTCTGCTCTGAATGATCTTAATTGTTGATTGAATAATAGGGGTGAAACAGAGCTCGAGATTTATTTTAATTGAATTGTATGAAAGAGCTAAAAGGGTTAAACTGCTTACGAGTTAAGGTAAGTCCGAGGGGGTGGTAACTCTTACGCAATTTAATATAAATTTGGAATAACATCATTGATATCAATCTAAGGAAACGATTACTGTTGACAAGGTGATCATGGCACTTGACTTAGCTTTACTTCTTGGCTGTGTTCTGTATAATACATAACTACAATTTGAGCAGTGTTGCCAATATAAAATATGCTTTAGCATTGGGATATGCTAAAAAGTTTAAAGTAATAGAGTCATCGGTGTCAAGACGACCTTGGTACTTGACCTAGCTTTACTTCTCGACTGTGTTCTGTATAATACACAAGTACCATTTGAGCAGTGCCTGCATTGCCAAGGGTGGAGTTGTAGATAACGCATGGATAGATGGTTCTTTTTCATATAATATTATACCCAAATCATCGGAGAAGCTACTGCTGCTAGAATTCACGTGGAAAACAGTTGACAAGGGTAGCACGTGCCTGAATAAAATCCGGTTTTTAGACTCTTTCAGCTTCTTCCCCAAATCCTTAAGTTAATTGATTCAGGTACAGAAAAGTGAAAATTTTTATAGCTTCCCCCTCCTTAAACAGCGCTTCCCCGATGATGAAATGTATGATTTATTAGCATGTAAGGGTGTAAGGGCATATATGCATATGATTATTACAACTCTGCCTCGAGGCTAGATGAGGTGTCATTACCGCTTATTGAAGCTTTTTTACAATTATTTTACTGAGAGTGAGTGCACCACTAGCGACTATGAATTTGCTAAGAGGGTTTGGGCAAAGGGTGGATGTAAAAATGGGTGGGATTATTGTAAACTATACTTGGCCAGTTACGTACTTACTCTTCTGGAAATTGTGTGCAAAAATACGGATAAAACCTATGGAGAATTGGGGTTGTATTTAGGGTATTATTTTTCCACTCCTCATCTGGTGATGGAATTGATACTTAAAATCAGCAAAGAAGAAATAGGTCTGATCGCCTATGTGGATCAGCATCTGTTTGTAGAGAGATCAATGAACGGTGAGTATGTTTTTCACGGGGACCGTATCATGAAAACTGATCCGACCGGACAGCACACCGATGAAAAGTCAGACGCAGTTCTTTTATATGAATTCCCTTTACCCATCGACAATGTCTCATTACTGTTTGCCGTGTGGCAATTATAAATGGCTTAACAATCCATGTGCTTCGAATTTTCGCGACATTGCTAGCTTTGAGGAGAATGGGGCACAGGGATGGTTTTTTTTAAATTGACGGTGAAATACCCATGGAAATCCATGACTCGGTAAAAGACTTTGTTTTACCGTGCATAAATGTACCGGTGGGTAGGGACTCTCTGAGCCCCTACAATTTATCTTTAGTAGAGAATGGGAGTATGCACTGGGTACCTTCCGAACAAAAACTAATTGCCGACCTCAACCCGAAACAGAATATATTTGTTCATCACGTGCTATTGAAATGGATGGTGTCCAATGGTTCAAAGTCACAAAGATTCATAGAGCCCTCCAATTTGATCAAAAGCCTTACATGAAAACGTTTATTGACACTTTTGTCAATAAGCGTTCACAAGCGAAAACGAAGGTTGGAAAAGAAGTCTATAAACTCATTTTGAACTCAGCCTTCGTTAAAATGTGCGAAAGCGTACGAAACAGAACTCGATGTGACATTGTAACCAATCCCAAAGATTGTGCTCGAGTCATTGCGGATCCAAACTTCACATCGTTCACAATCATAGACTCTGATATGGTGCTCCTACATCGTAAGAACAGAAACATTGTTTTAAATAAAAATATTGCAGGCGGGAGTGCAATAACTGAAATATCTAAGAAACTCATGTTGTCATTTTATTATAATGTATGCAAGGTACAGTGGCCGATTGAGGGACAAGTTCAAGTGTATTACGGGGACACTGATTCACTCCTATTAAAAGTTAAAACTGAAAATTTATTGAATGATTTGGAAAATGGCGAGTACATTAGCTCACGAATGGACTACACCAACTGGAATGAATCCCTCTACCCAGATCTAGTAAAACACCAGGCCCCAAATCATTTTTTAATATTAAAATCTGAAACGGGTAGTGATCTGATAGCCAGTGGTGTGTTTGCTGGGCCGAAGGTGTACTGTTTGGAAACGCACAACAAGGTTATCAAACAAGTTTGCAAGGGGTTACCTACACACTTTGTAAAAAATAATTTCGACACGAGTGTGTATAGAAACTGTGTGGAACGTAGTTTAGTCCCAAGAGCGAAAGTCATGGTGATTCGCTCTTTATTATTTAAAAACTACACAGTTAGAGTTGAGAAAAACGCCATGCCGGCCATATCGGACAAAGTCTATGTACTTGAGGATGGTGCGAAGGTACTACCACACGGTCATTATTTAATCTCGGACCAAGTTGAATGCGTAGAGTACAGAAAACAACTCGGTCTACAAAAATTAACTTAAATTCTTTAATAGTACAAGGCGGGCGGGTGGGTGGTTGGTGATGGGTGTTTTAAATTCTTTTTTCTCTTTTTATCACAAACAATTTTCAATGTGTGTGTGTGTGTTTGCAAGGTGGAGCAATTTCTTCTACATAAATTCCACTATTTAAAGTTATTTAATGCCCCCCCCTCCGCCCCGGCCCTCGGCAGCGGGCCCTGTGGCACTTTCCGGCCGCCCTGCTGCGCTTCCCGGCCGTCGCAGCGGCTGCCATCGGCATTCGGCTACCGCAGGGGCCACCCCCCCGGTGGAGGGGCCCATTTCAAATTTAAAATGTTGTAAATAAAAATGTGTTATTATTTCAAGTGTATGTATATTTTAATAAATGTTGTATTTTTTATAAAAAAAAAATAAAAAAAGGTGTATTTATTAAAGTGTCTTTTTTTTCTAGTGCTTATGTAAAATAAATGTTGTATTTTTTATTATAAATAAATTTAAAAAAAGTGTATTTTTCTTGTTTAATGTGCTTTTTTCATGTTCAATGTATTGTTTATAAAGTGCTATTACTTTTATTTATAATAAAAGAAAATATGATTCTTTATTGATTTTGTTCTTCGCATTATTCTTGAACGGACTAGTACTAATAGGGAAATTATTTAGTCATTAGACATTTATAGTCTACAGTTAGTTGTATGTGAACTGTTGAAGGGAACATGTATCAATTTAAAACATAATTCAGATCATTTCTGTGTGGACCATCAATGTCAGGCAAAACGCCACTCTTAACTAAAATAATTAAAATTGCGATAAAATGTTTGTGGAAAAGCCGAAAAAAATCTACTATTGTTACAGTATTTGGGTGGAGTCATACGATAAAATAAAAGCAATTGGCATACCGGGGTTGGTGCAGATACAATTCATACAGGGACTTGCTGTTTTCAGCATTATTGAACCAAACTCTTGGCTGATTCTTGACGATTTAGCTGAATCTTTTGCGCAATGGTCCCAGGAAATGCTGCAACTGTTCACTGTTCGCTCTCATCATGAACAGATTTCCGTTACTCTAGTTCTACACAATCTCTTTCATCAGAGCAAATGTATGCGAACACTTGCATTGAACTGCACCTACTATATCATCTACAGAGTTGTTCGTGATTCTAGCTCGCTAATAACTCCCAATAAACAAATATACCCCGGCGTCCCTAAATTTCTGCCCTCAGCATACAATCAGGAAACTAATAAACCCTACGGCTATATCCTATTGGATCTTAATCAAAATACACCCGAGGATCTGCGTGTAGTCACAGATATTTTCGAAAATGAAATTACAGTATATCTCCCCGTGAACAGTAAAAAAGGCTATTAGTTGCCATCATGACACTGAAGAAACTAAATGAAAATAGACATTTGTTTTCCGTTCTAAGCACTTCAAAACCCCCACTTAGGAAAGCCATACTCAAACATGGTATTGACAATGATTTCATTAATCTAATATCTGAACTTTGTTTAAATTCAACCGAGGGCAATGTTCAAATGCCAGAAGTAGTTAAGCAACAGGCAAAGCAACATCGTTCCATTGTACGTACATTGGCCTGTAAAAAGAAGGGAAAGAATTTTAAAAGGAAGCGTCTTCTTCAGGCGGGCGGTAGCTTTTTCACACTCTTACTGCCAATAATTGCAGGACTTGAAAAAGTTTTCTCTAGATGGCTAGACCCTATAAATTGACTCCGATAGAACTCGCTCTCTCACCCGTGGAACACTTTGAGAACAATCTGAGTAAATTCATTGACAACGAGAATATTGAGGATGATAAAAAACTGCTTTTACTTCAAGATGCACTTCACCAAGTGGACAAACATAAGCCCTATCGTACGAAGGCCAGTGGTATTGATCACAAAAAAGAATCATCTCCTCAGGATTCTTCTTCTGCTATCGCTGCTGCTGGAACACATTTAAAGAAGGAGGAATTGGATTCATTAGTGTCGAGCATTGGAAATCTAATGCCGCATTCATATCGTGAACAAAGTAAACGACTCATAACATATCCCATGGAAAGTGTTCAAGATCATATTCAAGTTGATAGCAATGGGAAAGGGATTATAATTCAAGGCAAGAGCTATAATCTACTTCATTTAATATACGATATGGTTACAAATCGTAAAGGACTATTGTCATTTGACGCTCATCTATACAACTTTCTAAATACATTAAACTTCCCCAAAAGCCTTATTAGCAATAGGTAGATTCTAAAAGAATTAAATGAACATTCACCCTCGTCGTCAACATCATTAAAATATGAACATGAAAATGAAGCAGATTTTAAATCAATCTTGGAAAATACTAGCACACCTACTGGAAACATTGATTTGACAATGAGGAGGAGGAGCACACAACTGATAGCTAGACAAAAGCGAAGACGTATCAAGTCAACGTCACCACCACCACCGCCAACCACTAGTATACAAAAGGGTAGCGGACGTTACACTACGTGTTTACGTTCAAAATGGCTGAAGTTCTTAAACGTGTTTATGAAAATATTGGTGAAGTGGGAAGTTTAAGTTCCCCCACCACTCTTTCCAAAGTCACTGGTGTTCACACTAAAAGTGTACAAGATTATCTACAAAATGAAACAAGTCACACTCTGCATAGAAATCATAGGCTTCGTGCTAATCATTATCGAAAAACTAAAGCCTTTTTCCCCTGCATATAATGCAAGCAGATTTCCTAACTCTAGATGAGATTCAAAGACGTCACAACACACCGTACAAGCACAATCTACTTGCAATCAGTGTTTATAGTCGCTATGCATATGCAACTCCATTGCAGTCAAAGAGAGGCGTTGAAGTTGCTCAGGCCATTGAAAGTATACTCAAACAGGATTCATATAAAAAAAATTCAAACGGATCGCGGTAGTGAATTTGTTAGTCCCCATGTTGCAAAAGTAATAATGAAATATAATACACTGCTCTATCATAGTCATAGTCCTATAAAGGCTGCATTGGCCGAACGATTGATAAGAACTATTCGACTTTTAATTTCAAGATGTCGTATATTGACAAAAACATCTGCTTTTATTCATGATTTGAGAAAATCATGTTGATTTATAATCATCGACCTCATCGATCATTGTCCCACTCAACCCCAACGGAAGTTCATCATTCTGATCATGATACAATTGATACTTTTCTTAAACAGTTTTCCAATGAAACGATTGTCAAGAAGAAGAAGAAAAAATTCAATGTTGGTGATACTGTTCGAATTAATAGAACAACTAATGTTTTTGAAATGGGCAATTACTTGTGGTCCACAGAACTTTTTAAAGTGGCCAAAATCCTAGACACTAAACCCATAACTTATCGTTTGCGCGATACCAAAGATGAAGAGATTCTCGGCCGCTTTTATGACTACGAACTACAAATGGTTAAAAATTATAGTGAAATCTATCAAATTGAAAAGATATTAAAGACTCGTACTCGCAGGGGTAAGAAACAGTTACTTGTTCGGTGGCTAGGATACAACTCTGATTTTGATTCTTGGATCGGTGTTGAAGATATTGACAATGCTCAATGATTTCTATGTAACATTTATGTCCAACGTTTCCGATCCTCTCTACAATGACTTGAATAAAACAAGTGATTTTTGGACGAAACTCTCCCCCGCCATTAAATTCGATGACGGAAAGTATGAAGTGGTTCTTGTCGGCTGTATTCTCAAAAATACCTATGACATCCTGAGAAAGGATCGTGTGTATGATATAAAAGTTATACCATTCGATTTGTCACTCTTTGTCGAGTATGAATGGGTTGAAGCACTTAAATCTAGTGAATATCCACATGTTAAATTGAAATATATAGTATATAATAGTATGAAAGATTTGTGTCATACAATCAATAGAAAAATCTCATATCGTAGGAATGCTAAATTCCATTTTAATTATTCAATGGAACACGACAGGATTTACATTTCCCCACCTGTTGACACTGAAATAATTCATCTCAATGATAATTTGAGAGACGTTCTTGGGTTTAAACAGAATACGATCAATGGGAAAAACGCAGGCACTGTGAACGAGATGGATCAAGTTATTTTTGCTAATTATCCACCTGGTTTCGCCTCGGACTCTTGCATATTTCTATATGCATCCTTTGTAGAAACATCGAGAGTTGGTAATTCAAATTTCTCCCTCCTGCGTGATCTTGAACGAAAAACAACCCATGAACTTGTTCATCACTATAATATAAAGCATCTTCAGTATGTTCCTGTAAACACTTCATACTTGGAACTCTGTCAGTTAACACTAAGAAATGAATTGGGTGACCCCCTAGCAATAACAAAAGGTTTAGCAGTGATTACATGTCACTTTTGACCCATCGTCGACGTCACCACCTAAAATGAACAATAGAAAAATTCCATTTGTCTGTCCTGATATCAATTGCTATGTTGGTGCTCTGAATCCACGTCAAATAGGTCATGGGTTGGACTACTACAAGGGGTGTACTACAATGTCTGGCTACGGTCTTGGTAGTTGGTTTGCTAGGCTATTTCGTTCTGAACTACCCCTTGCCAGAAAATATCTTGTACCTGCTGCATCAAATTTTGCTGCCTAAACACTACAGGACTGGGAGTCGGGTAAAAATTTCAAGGAGAGTATTAAGGAAAATATTAGATCTTCAGCAAGAGCCGTTGGTTAGCAATTAAAATCTCAGCAAAATGGGAAGCGATTGAAAAGGATGCGTGCGCGCCATTCACTTATCAGTCTCTACCCAGGCGGGAAGCGAAGGACATCAACAAGGTCTTTGAGGAATAAAACAACGAAGACCAATAAGCAGAAAAAGAAAAAGATTGTTAGATCAAAGAAGGATTTCTTCTCTTAAGATGACTTATCTCCCCCACAAGGAATCACATCCATCAATCAGTTCCTCATTGAATCTGTTCAATGCTGAAAATGTTGATGTCAGTGTCAAGTATGGCTACTATGAATAATTTCATCCCCAGCAACCCCTCTCGGAAATATACACTTTCAAATATTTTCCAATGAAGACTATTTCATTGATTTGTCATCAACATTTATTGATTTAAATGTTGCGGTGAAGAAAAAGTAAGATAATACAACTCCAACTGCTGCCGATGGTCTCTCCTACGAAAACTGTATTCTACACAACCTGTTCAAACAAATTAATGGATTTATTAATGGAACATTGGTGAGCACTAGCAATAATTTATCCAACTATGTAAGTTACATACAATTTATGATGATGACACCAAAGGCATATAAGAAGTTGAGAGGACAGTCATTGGGTCAAGAATATCGATCAGGTGTTGATACTTACGGTGAGTTGACTACTGCAGTGACCCAGGAGTATCATTTAGTCGGAAAATTAAATCATGAGATATTCAATATATCCCAATGGTTACCCCCCAATGTCTAGATTGACATAAAGTTGCAACTAGCCCCATCGAATTTCATTTTGAGAAAAACATTTCCTGCGGCACCCGATGCAAATGTCATTATCACATCGGCAATTCTTCATGTCCGAAAACAACAGGTTATGAGCTCTGTTGCATTGGCAGTGGAAAAGCTAAGAGCCAATGGCAACAACATTAAACTTCTTGTCCCCCATACGATCACCAATCAACCTCACATTGCCACCGGGTCTCGTAGCTATACCGATTCATCATTTATCAATGGAGAAATCCCATTAAAACTCGCTTTGGCCTTTGTGAAGAGTGGGAGTGCCGTTGGATCCTGGACTGCATCCCCTCATGATTTGAATTTTTTCGGTCTATCTAGCCTTGTGTGCAAAGTGAATGGTATTCCACTGTACACTCTATCATTTGACAAAAATTCCTATAGAACTCTGTATGAGCTGACCATGCAATCCCTAGATCATGACTCCCAACTATTTGAAAATGGAATAACCGATTCAATGTTTTCAACAAATCATGGCGTAATTGTTTTGGACCTTTCGGGGACCCAGGATATGAGCATAGTACGAACAGGGAATGTACGTTTAGAGTGTACATTTCCCGATGATTTGACTGAGAGTATCACGCTAATATCATTGAGTCAATTTGAAACCTATTGGGAAATCACACCCGACGGCAGTGTTCTACTAGACCTAGCACCATGAACACAAGCAAAATAATCAGCGTATTTAGTATGGATCCATACATGTCCCAGTACAAGTCCTATTGCATACCATCGGACTTCATTGAAAAAATTCTGAGTGTTAACCATACCCTAATCATTGTTAATAGCAGTCCATCGACTTTGAAGACAGGCCATTGGCTATGCATCTTTCAAACAGCGAAGAATATTGAATTTTTTGATCCTCTTGGCCTATCTTGTAAATTCTACACTCCACACATTAGCAACTTTATTGAGAGCAGTGAAAAAATTATTATTCAAAATCAAAGGAGAGTACAGGATTTAACGACTAAGACCTTTGGCTTTCATGCTCTACTCTTTTTCATGTTCAGATGTCGTGGCTATGCCTACCAGCAGTTTCTCGACATCTAGGTTGACTTTCCTCAATTGAACGACGTTCTAGTGGAAAATATACTTACAAGCGTGTTTAATATTGATTTTAGTGCCCTACGAATAAAATTTTCTAAAAATGTATGTGAAACTGTTAATTAGTAAAAATAATGCATGTACATGATAAAAACGTCTTTTCTACTCTTTAGATTTCATAGTCTACTAGGTATAGGTATTTGTCAAGAAAACTAATGCAGGTAGATTATCTGACTTCACAGTATACTGATCCTGATGTGCTGCAATGTCAGGGTCACATTTTCTACAGTAGAGTGTAACTTCACTCTTGTCATATCTCTTTGTATAGTCAATGATACTATTCTCATTCATTTTATAGAATTCACATGTTTCAATTTGTTTATTTGAAGCAATTTCACAAACAGTGTCCTCAAGTGGCGAATCACATTCCGTCACAGCCAAATAAAAACCATTGGGTTTATAATCATAGTAGTCATTGTCTTCACAACGATGACGTAGAAACCAAATTCTTTTGTTGTTCCAACAGTTGAATCGTTGACCCGACTCCTCCTCCCAAAACAATCTAAAGCCACGACGATACAAATCTCTTAGAAATAAACTAAAATCACGCTTAGGATTCTTTCCAATCATACCAGGATATGTATTCTCCCACTGATTACATTTATCATATTGGCAATTCGAGCATAGG
>JAQQPU010024313.1:0-12741 GCA_029168905.1 Artemia sp. Kazakhstan ARC1039
AATAGCACGTCCAGACTATCCGCTTTCTGGAAAAATGGGACGGAAATCTGGAAATGTAGACAGGTCTTCCATCCCCTTTTTCCGTTTTCTGGGCAGGAAGGATCAGAGAAAAAAACCTATGCTTGAAAAAAACCTGTACCACCTAGGCTAGCTCACAAAAGAGCCAAGCTCCTCGTAAAACCCCTCCCGTGGACACCCCTATAATTTACTGAATAATAGTAAGAAATAAGTTGCTTTTATCAGGAGGAACTAATCTGCACCTTTACCCTACTTTTAAACCACTTAAGTAAGCCTGTAACTATCCTTTGACCCCAAAACTGGTAAGACTTTTAGCCTATGCATTATAAATTTATATACCAAGGATTCCTGAAAGACGAGGCGAAACAATAAAAAGTGAAATACTAATAAAAACAAACATTTGAGGATCAGATAATAGAGTTAATTAGCTTTTTAACCATCAATTTGCACCAGCATGGCAGATGGCAGTAAACATAACCATAACAAAGCCACGAGAACGATGCAGTGTCATCTACTTAACAATAAACAAGTTAAGTTTTAAATTTTTTACCATAGATGATTGAGTCGAAACTTTGACCTCATGTTAAACTATGAAGCGCACTTTGGTGGTCGCAATTCCCGAAATAAATGGAATCAGCATGTTCAAAAACATTGTTTCCAAAAGTCAGAACTCATGTACCAAAATGTTTTTTACAAATCGTTATTTGACGACTTTTTCAACTTTGGCTCCCCGACTAAGGCACAGGAGGATCTAAGGCCGAAAGTAATAAATTATCATTATTTGAATATAATATATGTTTTCCCTACAAATTTCTGTAGTTCAAGTTTCATATTACTTACTCAATGGGGGGAGGGGGATAATATGGGTCATAGTGAAGGAGGAAAGGGCGTGACTTTTACTCCTAGCCCTCCTCATAGTTATGCCAGTGTGTCATAAAAACTTTATAGGTTTATCACTTTCGTGATTAATTTGTAATACAGTATTTTTTGTGATTTAAGATTTCTGGCTGTGTAATTTATTTAGCTTGCATTTAATTTTCCTATTACATAGAACAGAGATATTATGTGAAAACACAAAAATATAGTTAATTATAAATTTTAAATTAGTGCAGCAATAATGGTATGTTAATATAATAATTATACATAAGGTTTCACCTCTCGTTATATCACGTAAGGATTCTTTCTCTTTTCCATAACTAGCTTCCAAATGTCCATTTGCCCTCTAGGGCTTCAACACACTTGTGGTTTTTCACTCTTGGGGGAGAGGGCTAGAATAGTTTTCAATATGATTAATTTTTTTCAATCTCTAGTGAATCCAGAAGTGTAGCCAAAGTTCTGTTTCCAAGGGTGTAAAGTTAATAGGTACTCTTCTAGGTACTGAGAAAGTTTCTGCCAAAATACGTGTTCCAGGGTAATTGGATCACTGATGGCAGATCAAATGAGAGGAGCTGTTTGTACGTGCTAATGCAAGAACAAGTTGGAGGAGCTGTTTGTTCGCACCGAGAATGAAGAACCTGAAATAATCTGCGGTAAACTTACTGCTAATATCTTTATACTGTGACTACTATAGAGTAGGCAATGATAAAATCCGTTTTCGACATGCTTACCGCTATAGACTAGGCAATGATTGCGTGGTTTTATCATTGCGTACACGATATTAAACTGTGTTTTTTGGGAGATTAGGGGGGGAGGTACCTAGGTTAGTTTATGTTACGTATTTAATATATGCTATGCTTTACCCCCTCCCCCCCATAATGTACAAATATATAGTCCAAATTTGTTTCTAAAATATTATATATTCATCCTATTTTATTTTATGTCATTAGCATTAACCAAAAACTTGACTTTAGAAATCCCTGCATAATGCAAGAGTACCAGCTAATAGGAAAAGGGAGAGATTTTACGAGGCTAAGAGAAATGTCTTTGAACAGAAATAATCGGTTGAATTTTGGATAAGCCTATACCCTTCAAGATAAGGCATGGTTTCAGATTCATGTTCTCTGGATTTGATCTGAACTGCTAATACTAAACAAAATTACGGACCAAATGGTGAAGACATAAACCACATAAACTAAGCCCGGATTAATGTTATCTGGGCCATGCGTAGTATTTTGGTAACGTTCGGTCAGTTTAGCTGACGAACTTGTTGCAGGAGCTACTCTTTAGTTTTCCTTCTTCTCTTGATTATTGATGGAACTCTGTGATTATCAACCATTTGAAATCGGTACTTTCCCATTATATGGGCCTCTAGGGTTAACCGCTGTAGAGTAGGCAAGGATAAAACCTGTTGTTGACATGTTAACCGGAATAGACTAGGCAATGATAGCGCGGTTTGCATTGCGTATACGCTATTAAACTATGTTTTTGGGGGGTTTAGGGGGGAGAGGTACCTAGGTTAGGTTACCTATTTAAAATATGCAATGCTTTACCCCCTCCCCTTAATGTGCAAATATATAGCCCAAATTTGTTTTTAAACTATTATATATTCATCCAATTTTATTTTATTTCATTAACATTAACCAAACTTGACTTTTTAGAGAGACCATATAATGGGAAAGTACCTTGAAACCTTACAATTGGTAAATTGGTTTTTCCTAAGATAAATTTTTTCTCCAAAAAATTTGTGACAAGTCACATAAAGACGGTCTCAAATACGCAACTTCAGTTTCAAACTGACTTAATTTTTTATTCCTGGCACCCAATTAATATTATTATTTTAAAAATGAACCATATGAACCAGCTAATAATGTATTACTTTGCATCAAAAGACAAAACCCAACAAAATCTATTTTAATATTTTTAAAAATGCAGAACGAACGTTAAATTGTCTGAAAACATGAGAAACGTCATTATTTTCCCCACATGTTTAATAGTAAGAAGGATCAAGCTCTGTGCCTACTACTAAGATAATCATCAAAAATTTTACCAACAATTACGTCGCTTTATTGTTTACAATCATTGTATAAGCACGTGTCCATACACGTGATACAGATCTAGTGTAGAGTGAAATCACCCCCACCCACCTGCTGACCACTCTTACGAAGAGAGAGAAAAATTTTCTAAACCTTAAAATTGTCGGAAACGAATACAAGGAACACCAATTAGCACGAGTATATAACCACACGGACATACAGATGAACCTCCTCTATGATTTCCGATTACAAGTCACGCTTCTAAACCTTACAGTCACGTTTCTAAACCTTAAAATTGTCGGAAACGAATACAAGGAACACCAATTAGCACGAGTATATAACCACACGGACATACAGATGAACCTCCTCTATGATTAGGCCAATAGAAGGCCAATAGAAGACACTTTCCATGGTTATCTACGCCACACTAACGATGAACATGCTTAACAATTCTTGCTTACATGTCACTCTCCGTGATGGGGGAATGGTCCCAAACCAGAAAACTTTGAAGCATCATGCCCTCCAGACCGTAAAGGCTTAAAGGTCAAGAGTTTAATCGGCAGTGAGCATCCGGCCTAAAAAAAATTCAAACCCAACTAAAGTGATTTCATCTTAAAGATAAGTAGGGCTCAGAGCTTTCGTAACTGTCCAAAAATTCGTCCCCTCTGTTCCATTGGCTTAAGATACTCAGCCGCAAGTTTCAATGGGGTCTGAGTCTTTCGTGAAGATATCTAAGAAAGGGGTTACGTCTCAGAAAATCATCATGCCCATATCCCATCAGCCCTAAGTACTTGTGCCATAAGTACAAACAGATCAGTGAAAAAAAATCTGCCTGTCTTTCAAGTAAAAAGGCTAAAGGACCTTTTTGTATAAGGCTAAAGGACCTTTTTGCCTCTAAACGTTCAGATTAAATGCTTGTATGATTTCAATTGAAACAAAGTGCCACGTGCCTTCATCACTACTAAAAGTTGATGGTAGGTAGATTTTTTGGTGGGGCCACGGCCTTTTTTTGGTCATGCAATAAAAGAGATTGAAAATCCTTATCTGATTACGGTTAAAAAAGATGGAATATACTCATGGGTCTTTGAAAAGCATCTATCCCACTATGGCTCTCCAATCTTATGATTTTTTGACGCAATTCTGCTTCTAACAGGGTACAACATGCATAGTTTTCAAATAATAAGCTGGATGTGGGGGAAGTGGGCTTTGGGGAGGCCATGGACTCACTTTATGGCTTCAATAATATAGTTTGAAAATCTTTGCGTGATTACTGTTCAAAAAGGTGCGGCATGCCTGCCTTTCTGCAAAAACATGGCGGAGAGAGGGTATTATGAAGAAGTTTTGGGTCCATGTTTTTGCCTTCAATAACACTGATTGAAATTTTTTATGATTCTGGTTCGGGTACGGCTCATGTGTCTACCCTTTCAAATAAAAATTGGCATCGAAGGGAACGGTTTTATTAGAGAGGCCATGCTAACCTCGGTCATAAAATTATGCTGTTGCAAAATTCACATATGATTTGGGTCCGACAAGGTGCAATATGCCAACATTTCCACTAAAAAAAACTTGCAGAGGGGGAGGGGTGAGTTTCGTTAGAGAAGACACAGAGTTATCTTAAACCTCCACTGGTAGAGATTGAAGATCTTTGTGTATGATTCTGGTTTAAACAGAGCGTGATATGCCTGCTTTGTGCTAAAATGCTGGTAGTGAGTGAGGGATGAACGAATATGCATAGGGCATCTGGCCAACTTTTACTCGCAAATAATACTGATTGAAAACACTTGCATGTTTTGGTTCAAACAGGATACCTACCTTTCCGCAAAGAAGATGTCTGTGGAAATTGTACAAAGTTGGTAGTTGAGCAGGATAAAGTGCGGCTTTGGCTCAGCCCGCTTATACAATAAGTCAAGGCTTGCTTGTTTTTTTAAGTGAGTGAAGATCCAGCCTTTTCTTTTTCAAAATTCTGAAATCGGCTTCGTTTCTCACAAGAAATGGTTTTATGCAGAGTCAATTTCTGATTTTTTTTTTTCCGAATATGAAACAAAACAATAAAGTTATCAGCCCCTAAAGATTTTGAACATAATTCATCTCATCAACTGTAAAACTGTAGGTAAGGAGCGACCCGGCTCAATGGTAACCGAAACTCTAGAAAACGGGTTTTTGATACCAATAGATACATCAAGAGAATTAGATTTCAATGCTGATTTCAAAAATATAACTTTCATCAAGTTTAGTGCTACCCATCAAAAGTTACGCGCCTGAGAAAATTTGGCTGATTTTCAAAAAAGGGGGAAAGACCCCCTAAAAGCTACAGAACCTTAATGAAAATCACACCATCATATTCAGCGTATCAGAGAAGCCTACTGTAGAGGTTTCAAGCTCCTATCTACGAAAATGTGGAATTTTGCATTTTTTGCCAGAAGAAAGATCACGGATTATTTGTTTTTTTTTGTTTTTTTTTCAGGTGGGATCGTATCGAACCAGTGGTCCTAGAATAACGTGGGAGGGCTCATTGGAACGGAAATTTAAAGTTATAGTGCCCTTTTTAAGTGACCGAAAAAAATGGAGGGCAACTGGCCCCCTCCCACGCTTATTTTTTTTCCTAAAGTCACCCGATCAAAATTTTGAGATAGCCATTTTGTTCAGCATGGTCAAAAATATGAAAAATATGTCTTTTAGGATGACTTAATTTCCCGAAGTCCCCAGGGGGAGGGCTAAAAGTTATGAACTTTACCTAATGTTACGAGTAACATATAGTATTGGTTATTGGGAAGTATATAGAAGTTTTCAGGAGGGTTTTTTTCTGGTAGTGGGGGGTGGAGGGGTCGGGGGTTATGTTGGAAGATCTGTCCATGAAGGAAGTTTTCATGGAAGAAGGGAAATTGCCATGAAGGGGGCGCCGGACTTGCCATTATTATTTATTGGTTATTGGGAAGTATACAGACATATTCAGGAATAATTTTTTTCTGGAGGGGGGGGTGTAGGAGGGGGTTACTCTGGAGAATCTTTCCGTGGAGGATATTTCTTTGGGGTAAGGGACATTTCTATGAAGGAGGCGCCGGATTTCCAAGCATTATTTAAAAAACGATTAGAAATTAAAAAAAAACAAGTTTTTTCAACTGAAAGTAAGAAGCAACATTAGAACTTAAAACGAACAGAAATTATAACGTATGTGAGGGGGCTCTCCCCCAAGTCAATACCTCGCTCTTTACGCTACAGTTTTTTTAGTGCTTTCGAAAGAGCTATCTATTCTAATTAAACGGCCTTTGTGATACAGGGGTTTGTGAATCAATTTTTTTTTTAACTTTTAACGTAAAGAGCGTGGTATTGACTAAGGGGAGAACCCCCTCATATACGTAGTAACATATACGTAATAAAAAAAAACAATAAAAAAAAACAAGCGATACGGCTCAATAGTAATCGAAACTTTTAAAACCGGAATTTTGATGTCAATAAGTGTATCAAAAGAATGTGTTTATAATGCTGATTTTGAATTGAATTTATCAAGTATTTTGGGCAATAGGTTGCATCAAGACTGAGCTGGGTAATTGTAGACAGAGAAAAGCCAAGACAGATAGTCCAAGTAATTGAGAGGCAAATGTTTAAATGGCTGGGGCTCGTATATAATTTTTTTTAAGTTTAGTATTACTCATCAAAGGCTACGAGCCTGAGAAAATTTACCCGATTTTTTAAATTGGGGGAAACATCCCCTACAAGTGAAAGAATTTTAATGAAAATCACACCGTCAGATTCAGCGTATCAGAAAACCATATTACATAAGTTTCAAGCTGATATCTGCAAAAGTCTGCAACTTTGTATTTTTTGCCAGAAGAAAAATATACGAATATAGAAGTATTACGTAAGTTAATTTGTAAATTACGTCATAACATAATTTAGAGACATCCATTTAGCAAAAGAAAAGTAAAATTTTTATGCAAATTTTGATTACTTATTCAATGACGGTGAGCCAAAATAAAACCTGCATTAACTAAAAAACGATCAGAAATTAAATAAAAAAAACAAGTTTTTTAAACGGAAAGTAAGGAGCGACATTAAAACTTAAAACGAACAGAAATTATTCCGTATATGAAAGGGGCTGTCCCCTCCTCAACGCCTCGCTCTTTGCGCTAAAGTTTGACTCTGTCTCACAACTTTATTTTTTAAAACAATAAAAAACTTTAGCGTAAAGAGCGAAGCGTTGAGGAGGGGACAGCCCGTTTCATATACGGAATAATTTCTGTTCGTTTTAAGTTTTAATGTCGCTCCTTACTTTCAGTTAAAAAAAATGTTTCTTTTATTTAATTTCTGATCGTTTTTTAAATAATGTAGCTTTTGATTTTGGCTTACCGTACATGAATAATTAAAATGAAGTTTGCATATTAATTTTACTGTTTTTGGCTAAATGGGTTTCTCGAAAGTTGTTTAATTTTATTTACGAACGTTCTTATTAGCAATAAATATACGTAACTTACGAATTAACTTACGTAATGAGCTTCTATATTCGTATATTTTTATTACGTATATTAGGAATACTGACCTGTCTTCAGGCTCTACGACGCCCATAGCCTCTACTCCTTTCTTCCAATTGTTTAACGGCACAAGAAGAAGGTTCAACGGTGCATCCCTCTTTTGGCGACCAGGTGCCGCAACTTTATGCAAATTCCCACCCCTGGCAAGGTTCCCATCCTTGACATGAGTCCTGGGTGTTTCAATTACTTGGAGTGTGGTAGGGATAATATACAAGTTTTAATAACAAGGGGAGCTCCTAGCCCCTCACCACGTGTTCTAGATGGCGAGATTGCCGCCCAGGCAAGATTAGTCATGACTCGGCAAGATTCGGCATGTCCAGGAAAGGTTTGACATGCCCAGACAAGATTTGGCATGTCCAGGCAAGATTCTCAGATGTTTCAATTACTTGGAGTGTGGTCGAGATAATAGGGATTTCTAAATGAAGCTCCTAACCCCTCAACCCTGTTTCTAGGCAAAATTTCTAGCGCTTGTTTCGTCATGTGACACATCTCTTTGAATTTCTGTTACAAGCCCTCTAATGTCACAGAAGCCATAGGAAAAACGGATTTCTAACGGTACCATGTGACACACCCCTTTTCCGAGCACGCATTGTTTCTGGGCAACGGCAAACAGAATGAAATGCCATAGCTAACGGAGCCATCTGATATCAAATGACACACCTCCCAAATCCCTGATTATAACGTAACGACAGCTCACACCTTATGTAATTATTATGCAACTCTGTCACGTAATACTTTTTTTTCGCCTGAAACCACCCAAGCGTTTTTTTCATTAAATTAATGGCGGTACACACTTTATGTAAGGTCAGGACATCTTACGCATGGATGGTGGATCCATCACTGCCAAATAATACCATTTTTCATTTTCCGCCCAAAAGCCTCAAGATATTCTCTTTTTTCGGCGTTTCTTTTTTTCTCGAAATACCTTTCATATTTTTCCTTTTTTCGTTTTCTGTAGTTCTTGACCCCGCCAGGACTCGAAAGGTCATTCTCTTCTAATAAAATGTGTTCTAGCCGAGAAAACTAAGAAGACATTCGTAATTTTCTGTATTAGAGAAATACTTTCAGTAAATAACACAAGCCCTCTGATGTCACGGAAGTCATAGGAAAAATAGTATTGGATTTCAAGCGCACCGGCAGGGGAATTAACACAGGGAAATTAACATAGGGAATTAGCGTTGAGTTTCTACAACAGCCCTCCCACGTCACGGAAGCCATAGGAAAAATAGTATTGGATTTGAAGCGTACAGGTAGGGAATTAACACAGGGAAATTAACATAGGGAAATAGCACTGGATTTCAAACGCACAGGTATGGAAATTAGCATAGGAAAAATAGCATTGGATTTCGAACGCACAGGTAGGGAAATTAACACAGGGAAATTAGCATAGGAGAATTAATAGGGAATATCTGGAAGTCAGATAAGTAGAGCTACCAACCACTCAAGCCCTCACGCCTGTGCAATGCGGTTACCAGTCCTATTAAAGGGGACACAGTTGCCAAGATTCCAAGACACACGCACCCCTGTGGACTCCAACGACGTCATGACACACTCCGTTTCCAACGGAGAAGACCAATATACTTGATTCAAATTTATGTCACCATGCGTCAGGAACCCATGGAGGAATCCCTGCTTGTAACGTAACGACAGCACACACCTTACGTAATTATTATGCAACACTGTCACGTAATGCTTTTTTTTTGCCCGAAACCCCCTAAGCGTTTTTCTTCTTCATTAAATTAATGGCGGTACAAACTTTATGTAAGGTCAGCGCATCTTACGCATGGACGGCGCATCCATCACTGCCTGATAATACCATTTTGACATTTTCGCCCAAAAGCCTCAAGACATTTTCTTTTTTCGGCGTTTCATTTTTCGACCGAAACACCTTTCATATTTTTTCTTCTTTTTTTCTTTTTCTATAGTTCTTTTAGTTTAGATTTTCAGTTTAGAGTCTTAGCTTAGAGTTTTAGTTAGAGTTATTGTTTAGTTTAGTTTTAGTTAAGAGTTTTAGTTTAGAGTTTTAGTTTAGAGTCTTAGTTCAGAGTTTTAGTTTAGATTTTTAGTTTAGTTTTAGTTAAGGGTTTAGAGTTTTAGTTTAGAGTCTTAGCATAGAGTTTTAGTTAGAGTATTGTTTAGTTTAGTTTTAGTTAAGAGATTTAGTATAGAGTTTTAGCATAGAGTTTTAGTTAGAGTTAGTGCAAATTATGTTCTTGCCTTGGGAAGGCATAGGGGTTTTGAGCCCTACTCATGATAATTTATGCTTGTTTTGAGTTTGACTCGGGTATTTATTGTAATTTCTGTTCGTTTTGGGTTTCATTTATTAATCGATGCTGATTTGTGGTAGTTTCACGCTTGATGGATTATTTGATTTGATTTTTGTTCATTTTTAGTTTGATGGAGTTCTTTATTTTGTGGAAAATATTTTTTTTTACTTAATTTCTGTTCTGTTTATATTAACATGGTCTTTTCAGGTAAAAACAAAATAATACTTTAAATCTTTTCGTTTTTTTAAGACTTCATACTTTGGCCTGCTATTTGTATGCTGGAGATAAATTTTCAGCAATTTTTAACAAAATACACCCTTTTAAAAATCTAAAGGCAAATAGTAGTGTTTAATTTAGTTTCATACCTCCGCTAGTTGACCTGAAATAGAAAACTTGATACCATTCACAAAAAATAATCTGTTTACTTTCTCTGATAGCTTGGATACACTTACGCTATTTTAATTTGGTTAAATTTTAAGAGCAGAAGTAGCCCCGAAAAATTGAACATAATACCCTCAGTCGTTCTTGGGATACTGCTGAGATGCCTTATTGAGAATTAGAATTAACACAGTGCATTTTGATTTAATCTTAAGGCAACATTTAGTTTTTAAACATAATGGGCAAATGGGAGGGTGAGCGAGGGAGGGGAATAGTTACCCTCCAATCACGTTAGACTATTAAAAAAGGCATTAGCCCTTTCTATTTTCAATCAAATGAGCACTTTTCGAAGTTCCTAAGACAACTCCTTCGATACGAAGTGCCCTGGTCTAAAAAAAAAAAATATATATATATATATTGCACCCACATCGATCTTTACTATAAGAATGTTAAGCCTTCCAATCACTTTCGACTATTGAAAAGGGCAATATCCCTCTCAATTTGCTCTCGAATGGGCCTTTTTTTGAGTTTCTACGACAACGGTTTCTATAAACACCTTATATGCCCCCAGGGCATAAATTACAACCCTTGTCCCGAGGGCTGGGAGGGGGTTGTCATCCTCAAAGACCTAATTTCCAGAATTTTCCACTACGTTAAAAAATAGCTATCTCAAAATTTTGATTGGATATGTTTGGGGAAATGGTGGGCGTGAGAGGGGCGTTAGTTGCTCTCCAATCACTTTTAACTATTAAAAAAGGCACTAGCCCTTTCAATTTCCAATTGAACGAGCCCTTTTGAAGTTTCTACGACAACACTTTCAATAAAAACCTTACATGCCCCCAGGGCATAACTTACAACCCTTGCCCTGAGGGCTTGGGGGCGGGTGAATTCCTCAAAGACCTAATTTCCAGAACTTTCAACTACGTTGAAGAAAATTGTTATTGACTGGATGTGTTTGGGGAAATGATGGGCGTGAGAGGGGGGTTAGTTATCCTCCAATCACTTCCGACAATTAAAAAGGGCACTAGCCCTTTCTATTTCCAATCGAATGAGCCCTTTTTGAAGTTTCTATGACAACACTTTCTATAAATACCTTATAAGCCCCAGGGCATAACTTAAAACCCTTGACCTGAGGGCTGTGAGGGGGGTGTCATCCTCAAAGACATAATTGCAGGACCTTTCAACTATTTTGAACAAACTGGCTATCTCAAACTTTTGATTGGATGTGTTTGGGGAAAATGTGGGCGTGAGAGGGGAGGTACTTGCCCTCCAATCACTTTCGATTATTAAAAAGGGCACTAGCCGTTTCAATTTCCAATCGAATGATTCCTTTCCGGAGTTCCTACGACAACGCTTTCTATAAAAAAAACCTTATATGCCCCCAGGGCATAACTTACAACCCTGAACCAGAGGACTGTGGGGGGAATTTCATCCTCAAAGACATAATTTCCAGACTTTTTAACTACGTCGAACAAATGACTCTCCCAAAATTTTGATTGGATGTGTTTGGGGAAATGGTGGGTGTGAGAGGGGTGTTAACTATTCTCCTATCCCTTTCGACTATTAAAAAGGGCACCAGCCCTACTAATTTCTAATCGAATGAACCCTTTATGAAGTTTCTAAAACAGCACTTTCTATAAACACCTCATATGCCCCCAGGGCGTAACTTACAACCATTGCCCCGAGGGCTCTAAAGAGTTTATCATCCTCAAAGATCTGAATTCTAAAACTTCTAACTACGTTGAACAAAATGGTTATCTAAATATTTTGATTGGATGTGTTTAGGGAAAAGGTGGGCGTGACAGGGGGGTTAGTTGCCCTCAAATCACTTTTGACTATTAAAAAGGGCACTAGCCCTTTGAATCTCCAGTCGAATGAGCCCTTTTTCAAGTTTCTACGACAAAGCTTTCAATAAAAACCTTACATGCCCCCAAGGCATAACTTACAATCCTTATCCTGAGGGCTGTGGGGAGAACGTCATCCTCATAGATGTTATTTCCGGACCTTTCAACTACTTTGAACCACAATGGCTTTTTAAAAATTTTGATTGGATGTTTTTGGATAAATGGTGGGCGTGGAAGGGGTGTTAGTTGCCTTCCAATAACTTTCAACTATTAAAAGTGCACTAGCCATTTGGATTTCCAATGAAATGAGCCCTTTTTGAAGTTTCTATGACAACATTTTCTATAAAAAAAAAACCTTATATGCCTCCAGCGCATAACCTACAACCCTTGATCTGAGGGTTCTGGGGGGGGGAAGTTGTCATCCTCAAAGACCTAATTTCCAGAACTTTCAACTAGGTTGAGCAAAATGCCTATGTCAAAATTTTGATTCTATGTGTTTGGGGAAAAGGTGGGCGTGAGAGGGGGGTTAGTTGCCCTCCAATCATTTTTTACTATTAAAAAGGGCTGAACAAAATGGCTATCTCAACATTTTGATTGGAAGTAGTGGGGCCTTGAGGTTTCTGAAAAATTCCTCTCCAGGTTTCTACAACAGGCCTAACCTTTTTGCCATAGGATTCAAGCAGAGCCCTTTGACGTTACGGCAGCCATAGGGAAAATACGTAACATTGGATTTCTACCACAGCCCTCTGACATCACCGCATTTGTGTTTCTAGGCGATATTCCCGCTCTTGGC
>JAQQPU010024315.1:0-12740 GCA_029168905.1 Artemia sp. Kazakhstan ARC1039
GAATAGTTGTTACTTGACAGGGACTGTTACTTGAAAATTGACAGGTTCTAATGAATAGTTGTTACCAAACCTTGGGAAACTGCCCACTAATGCATACTAACATAGAAGATAATTTATATTCTGGAAGAAACGTCCTTAAAATTTTAAAATAAGTCTCGGCACTTAATTTATATATAATTTATCCGCGGTTCAACAGAGCCAATTGTAATAAATTGTTGAATAAGCGTAATTGTTGTGCTCTATTGAACGTGGTTTGAGCATCTAAACGAATATTTTGGATGAAAATCAAAATAATGTTGTAACCCCTTGAAACTAATCAAAAATATTGTTAATTATTTTCTATATAAATAAAAGCAAATGCAGGTCTGTATACTGCATATATCACTACGCTGTTCATCTAATCGCTAAGAAGCTGTTGTGTACTCTCTTGCAAATGTTTGAGATATAAAAAGTCCGCCCCTCCCCCCCAAGACTTTCTTAATCTTTCGAATACTTTTTTGCGTTGACTGAATTGTAGAATCCTGAAGACAAATACTTGTGATAGATGGCACTCAGGTGGCAAAGTGGAAATTTTTATTAATGTTTGGGGGGATTTTCCGTGAATGAGGGGTTTTCTGTAGGGGGTCTTTTCTAGGAGGGTGGAGTGAATTGTCTGCGTGGTGAATTTTTGGATTTTGTCGTAGTATTGCTCTAATCTGTGTTGGTTATCTGCCGATTTTAATATCAGCATAAAAGTATATTTTAATATACTTTTCTTATTTGCTTTTTCCCTGTTGATTGATAAGATATTTATTTCAAAAAATGTCTATCACAAGCCCCGAAGGACCAAATTCGCATTTTGGAGTCATAAAACCAATAAATCAAAAAATCATAAAAAAGCACAACAACTGAAAAAACTGGCAAAACAATGCCAAAAACAACAGAATCAGAATGGCAAAACCATTCATTAGTCAAAAATGTTAAGCGACGAAATGTCAGAAAGCTAAAAATGTAAAAACTAAAAAAGAGTGAAATAAAATTAGCGTTAAAAGATTTAAAAGAGAACATATAAAAAGGGAACAAAAGAATCAAACGAACATTAAACTTAGGTATCACCGGCACCAAAGAAAAAAAAGGAAAGACAAGAAAGGAACGGGTTCAGAAACAGTACGTGGCAGGTGGTGTCTGGATGGGGAATGTCTTTTGGGGAAAATGTTTTCCATGGAAGGTTTATTATTGCATTTTTTGCAAAACGGAGGCACAACGTTCCTCTCCTGTGCTCAAGAGTCTCCTGATTGGCCTTTTTTAGAAGGAGTGAGTATTGTACCTTACCTTCTTTAAAAATTTATTCTCAGAGCTTTTTTTTTTGAATAGATTCGATTTTTTCTGATTCATCACGGGAAATGCCAGGATACCAAACTCTACAAGCATATTCAAGATGCGGGCGGACAAAGGAAGTATAGATCCTTAAAGAATGGGATGGGGGGACGTCAAAGTTATTCAAGAGCTTAAGGAGAGACATGGATGCATTAGCTCTATGGACAATATCTTTAACGTGGATATCCCACTTTAAATTAGAGGAAATTGTAACCCCAAGTAATTTCAAGGAAGACATAGAAATATCTGGGGGATAGGGTTCAAGAAAAGGGGTGAGGTTTTAAGGAAACATATTGGCATTATCATAGATTTAAAGGGGTTTACTCTCATGTCTAAGTCTGCAGCGTCATCTGCAATATCATTGAGGATGCTCATAGGGTTACGAGTACTAAGTTTCTGTAGCAGGTTTCAACAACCGTTAGGTCATCCGCAAATTTCCGTCTGTCAGGAAATTCCTCAGCCAGGCTATTTATCATAACAGAATAAAAGAGGGGACCTAGGAGAGTACCTTAGGGTCCTCCATTGTGGACAGCGAGGGGACAGGAATAATGATTCTGATTTTGACTACCTGTGATCTATTTGATAAAAAGGAGGCAACCAATTTAACCGGGAAGGAATCAATATTGAAATCAGTTACAAGTTTCTCGACTAAAATATTGTGGCTAACAAGGTCAATGGAAATTAAATTTAGTCAGCAATTAGGTTTTTCGAGAATTTTCGCAATTGAAATATCTCCAGATATCTATCGAAATTTCTAAACATGGTCCCTTATCCTAAAAACTTGACTATAGAAACAAATATAACTAGTTTTTGCTTTAGTTGTTACTATCCAGATGCACTTTCTAGGGGATGGCATGGAGAGAAGAGACGAAAAGAACAAAAAGAACAGAGGGTCGCCTCTAAAGTAAATTACAACCACGGAAGATTAAACTCCGGTTTTTGAACACGTTGAAACAACCGTTAGAAACGTTATGGTAGACTATGGTCTGGATTCAGAAGTGAAAATTATTGGTATCAAAGTAGAATGTCCTACTGTGGGATCCTCAAGCTCTCCTGATCACGCTTTGTTGCAAAGAATCTCCACTGAGAAATTAAAACAATCTGCTAATCCCAATACAACTCCAGAATTGTCTAAAGAGAAAGAAATACAAATTGAAGCTAATTCAAGAATTGTAACTTTTATTTCAGTTAACCTGCCATTTACACTTCAAATCCCAAAGTCTATTCGACACACTAATTCACTTCAAGTTACGCACTCCCTACCCCACTAAAAATACCCACCTTCCCACATCCCTCGCATTGCACTCAAGTGTCGATCCTTCCTGGTCTTTGCCATATCAGTCCCTCTAATCCTAGCTATTAAGAGAGAAGAATACGCCAGTAGCAGCCAAGGTTGGTGATGGAGAATACACCTCCAAAAGTGTGGTTCAACACATAGGTAACCACAAACCTGGAGTTGACAGTATTAATTTATTTTCATCCGAGAGCATCATGGCCATAACCAAATCATTTATTATGTTTTGTTATTTGTGTAAATTTTTCTACTCTGTTGTTAGTATCATGTTCGCGAAAAAAAAAATCTATGCAGTAGAATAGTGTCAATGTTGTCCCTATCGTTTTCTAAAATAGTCCATTTTAGAGTATGGGAGGGGGTGGGGTGGTGGTTGTTATTCATTTGACCTAGAAAGGGGAGCCACTGTATGTACCTTCGGTCTAAGCTTACAAGGGGTTTCTCCCCTTGCTCCATCTCTTGCTCTCCCTCTTTATTTCCCCTTGCCCCCTCCCCCATCCTCTACCTATTCTTTTCTATCCTCTTTCTACCCACCTTCTTTCCCCCTGTCTCTCACTTTCTATCTCCCCTGCCCTCTGCCTCTGCTTTTCTCTCCCTTTTCTTTCTGTCTTTTGCCTTCTCCCCTTATTTCTGTTTCTATCCCCCTCTCTCTACCCGTGTTCCCTCCCCCCTCTCTCTCCTTCTATCTCGTATCTCCCTATTTTCATTGCTTTGAGGTAAAAGTGAGACCTTAAATATATTACAGGTATGTGAACTTGACATTATATTCAACTTCGAGAAAGCCTATTTCATGCTTGATGAATTACTTCTGGGTGGTGAAATCCAAGAAACTAGCAAGAAAAACGTATTAAAGGCTATCCAAGCACAGGATCTCCTGCAAGAGGTCAGTGATGTTAAGGATATTGCTGAATTATAGTCATCTAAATTTAAGCTTGCCCTAGATTATAAACACTTAAACAAGATATGACATTATGGGGAAATCTGTGCAACAATTTTCGTCATAGACGGCGTTAGTCTATACATATGATTTATTTATACTGATAGCTAAAGAGAAGGTTAAGACTTTTTAACTAAATTAAGGTGATCTGAGCGCCTCTTGTGGTTCCTAGGATGAATATGGCTGGGAAAAGAAAATTTATCTGCTGTATTTCAGCAATTATTGCACTTTTACGTTACATTTGCTGTGCTAAATTTACTTGAAACTTAAGACTACCAAATCAACGCGTATTGCGCGGTCTTAAATGCTGCTCAGAATTGTTGGCAAACCGTTTTTTCTAGATTCGCGATAACAGAAATGTTATCGGAACACAAACATTTGTCGAAAACATGTTTTCGACAAAATTAAAATTATAATTTCATATTGTAATTAAACTCAAAAATTTTCGAAATGGGGTATGTCACATCTTTGTTGGTTAGATATTTTCTGGGCTGCCTAGTCAGTAGTCCAATGTTTAGTTCCTTCAGATTCCGTCCCTTTGCTCCATAATTATGTGACGCAATGTGTATATCTTAGCGTTTTCTGTGTACTATTTTTCATTGTTTTTGCACGTTTTATGTTTTTCTTTGCATATTTCCAATTTGTTTTTAATATAGATTGCATTATGCTCTGGTGATTTTGGTGGTCGTTTTTATCTTGATAGTACAAAAATATCTTGATTTCAAGTATTTGGCGGAATTTTAAAATGTTTAAGCCAGTTTGAATTCTCATAGATTTTGCATTATATTTTTTGCATCACATTTTGTATGAAATTTGATCAGTCATCTGCTTAAAATTCTATTCATTAACCAGGACTACAGAATAAATTGGCTCTACTAGCTAAAAATTTAATTTGACCTTTTTGCAATTTTGGTGGGGGGCTTATTCTCTGTGGCCTAATTTAGCTCTGTTTATTGTCAGTTTTTTTTTCAATATTATTGAAAAAAAAAATCAGCCGTGACTGCTCGTAAATTTAATGGGCAATTTAGAAGGTGCTATGTGAAAATTTTGTCTGATTGAGTTTTATACGCCAACCTCTGGGCCAATCAGTGTCATCTTGTTTCCAGCGTCTCAAGGGGTTCTTTAGATTTTCAAAAGTTTTGTTTTCCTGCTTAAACAGGATATAAAGAAAACACCTTATTATAAATAATGTAGAAAACTCCTAAAAGGTACCTATACTCAGGAATTTATTTTGGAGGCGGCAAATTCGGCATTAAAATAAATTGGCTGATTATTTAAATATATTTTATTGTTAATTTAATGGATTAATAATTGGTAGATAAGGATACAATAAAGAGAATCAACTATATAAAACTGCAAAAATAGTCTTTATATAACCCTAAAATTGTATATAACAAGGCATGAAAGCAACTAAATATCAGTAGAAAAAAATGCTTTGGATCTATGGGCATTTCTCGCTACTATTTTTGCTAAATTTGGTTAATATCTCCGAAGATAGGTCCTTACTGAAGAAGCTAAAGTTGAAGAAAACTACTACTACTACTAACAGCTTACTGCAGCACCAAGCTACCTGAGGCCAGCGCAGCTACGTACGTCCCCCCATCCTAATCTATTAAAAGCCACACTCTTTAAACTTTCCCAGAAGTTCCAATTTCCCTTAAACCTTTCGTTACAACATCGTCCCACTCCATTCGGTTATGACCTGCTTTTCGCTTGGCCCTAGATGACTGGCTGACAAGGAAAATTTTTGGCAATCTGTCATCCCTCATCCGCAGAATGTTTCTTAGCCGTCTTAATCTTTCCCTCATTATAACCCTAGAAACCAGGATTAAACCACGTTTTTCGTACAGCTTACGGCCAGTCAGACGGGTACCCAAACAACAGATTAAAGAAAACTGATCCATGCAAATCAGGAGCAAGGACCTTAAGTTATGCAAATAGAGTTAAAACAGATGCTTCCTACGTATCTTTTAGTAGAAAGGTCCTCGCCATTTTGCACCTTGTTGGAATCCGGGTTGCAGCGGTAGCTAGCAACCTAGAAAGAGACGATCTCGTCCTTTAATAAAAACTACAATAGCCCATAACTCCTAAAATAGGAGTCAGATCAAAACAAGAAGTAGACTATTACCGCCTTCTCCTAAACCCCCAAATAGGAAACTTACTGTCTCTTGGCTTGAACAACAAGGAAACATATTGGCTTGAAAATAAAAAAAGTGGCTGAAACCACGATATTCTGGCTACACGGAATCTTTTTTGTTTTCACCGTCTAGGGCTATACATATCACTAGGCTACACATCACGCTATATCAAACACATCTACATCACAGTTTTGGAGGGCTAATTGTGGGTCTCGAGGCCTTCGTGTTTAGGTATTAATTAACGTAAACTTTTTTTGCCTTTTAGTTGTATACAAGGTTTTTTCTTTTATTTTTTCAAAATATGATATTTCTTCTTTTGCCGCTTACAGAAGTAGTTAGAAAATGGCTTTGTCCCTGTTATATACTAAAGCCGATAAATGGATAGACAGAAAGGGCTAGAAGACTGTCTCAGTGGCCTTAATTTACGAAAATTAAGGGGGGGGGGAATTGTCTTTCTTCAATTTTCCCGGCGGAAATATACTAAGAATGCATTTTTCAATGAAAATACCTCTAAAAAAGGTATTTTTCAAAACCTGTAAATATCAAGATTGTTTCAATTTTCCATACAATTTACTGTATTTTTAACATCGTAAGCTTGTTTTTGTCTTATGAATTTGTCCTGTCCTCCATCCTCTTGAAATAAATTCTTGGTTATATTGTGTAGGCCTTTAAGGTATAAACAAAACCGTTCGAACAACTTCTTTCTATTTTTGATAAAAACCTGACTTTTTTCTTCTTTAATCCATGTCCAATAGTGTCCTTTGAACTACTATTGCCTATTTTTTTAAAATTTTTTTGTTGATTGTGGGCCGTTTCTTTCTAAACTGCGGAACTATTTTGATTTGCTTAATTTGGAAGTAAATATATTACGATCACATTTTCTTATTATCGATCTGTATTCATTTATTTCATTTACATATTTCATTTACATTATTTATTTATTATTTTTTAATACATTATTATAATAAATAATACATTATTATTTATTACATATACATTATTTATTTCATTTACATTATTCAATTTACATATTTTTATACTGAAATAATTCTTGTGAGATTTATAAAGAGTGGGCTTTCTATTTTATCTTGTTTACTTTTTTCCACCATTCTTGTTTGCGCTCTATTTACTTTTTTATGCTGTAATAATTCTTGCGAGATTTATTAGGGGTGGTATTTCTGTTTGTATTCTGTTTACTTCTGTTGTATAGATTTCGTGTCTACATATGCAACTCTTTATATTAGATTGTGGTAGAGAAACTTTAAGCTATTTTTCTTTTTTCCTGCCTAGAAGTTTTGCAGTAGTTGTTTTGTGTACGGGCGTGTCTATTATCAAATCCTTCAGTTATATAATGAAATTATTAACTTCTTGGCTATGCCCTGCAGAAGAAGCAAAAAATTAATAGATGTTAAAAAATAAAAATAAGAAATATAAAATATATTGTTAACCTGCAAAACGGTTTTGTGTCTTTCCGCCTCCTCAGAGTTTCTTTTACTGTTTCTGTGTTTAATAGTTAAAAAATAAATAGAAAATAGAAATAAAGTAGAAATATACATAGTAAAGTAGAAATGTAACCTAATAATTGATTTTTCGAGTTTACCTCCTCCTGGTTCTTTTTTTGTTAAAAAAAAGAACCTGCTTTTTAGTTTTTTTTTGCCTGCTTTTTAATTAACAAGTGCCATAAATAGACTTTCCATTCCCAGATAAGAAGGGGTATAAGTTTTGTAAAATCTTATATTTTCGTCATATTAACTATATGACGTCATATTAACATATTAAGGTCGTTATATCGCCTTCATTATGTCTTCATATCAACACCGTAGTTCTGAGGTAATTACTAAAACTGTTTGCTAAGCTGTTCTCAAAGGGAGGTTCAGGAGGTCGATGTTCAATCATACTTTTCTACTACTACTAACAACTCACCGCAGCACCAAGTTGCCTGAGCAACACCACGCACGCTCCTCCATCCCAATCTGTTCAAAGCTTCCCTCTTTAGACCCTGCCAGGAAGTTCCTACTTCTCTTAAATCTTTCTCTACGACATCTTCCCACCCCAACTACGTAGGACCTGCTTTCCATTTCGCCTTAGACGGTTGGCCGAAAAGGACAATCGTATTTTGATCTTCCTAAATATACTACCCTGCTTAGTGCGTTTGAGCATTCCAAGATTACTTATCAGATCCTTAGCGGTTCATGAGGCGTAAATGACGTCTTAAAGTAGTGTTACTACTTTAAACGATCTAGATTAGTTGTCGGGTAAGTTACACCTGCTAACCCTGGAGAATTTAGAAAAACTGAAGATAAGTGACGTCATATATAAACAAAAAATTCAGTCTTTACAACAATGGAAATAATATGTGAAATTCTTTGCAGGTAACCCAAAAGGGACGATAAATGTGAAATGTGGGATACCTTCAGGGGTTTTTAAGTAAACTAGGTTTATAGTGAAGTCCATTTGATTAATGTTGTTATTCCCTTAGTTGCCTATGCGAAGTTGCTTGTTGACAAGTTGTTGAACAAATATTAGTTTTTATCTTTTTACGGATTGCATCCGAGGAAGCTGATTAACCGGATTTGGGATACTCAAGCGCACGCGCGGATTCTCCCTTTGAGAACAGCTTAGCGAACGGTTTTTGGCATTTATCTCATAAGTGCGAAAACGTCTGATATAACTTTTAGACCTGATAATGGCAATATATTCCATTAGTTTTTTTTGAGGCATCGTTTTCGTTACCACCTATATATTTTCTGTTGTAAATGCGCCCCTATACAAAACAGTTATATTTTAGCCTCTGTATTTTGGTGGAAGTATTTTTATTCTGCTCATTTAGCTCAAATTATGTGTGCTTTGCGGCAATTATTTCATTGCTTTATTAATGTGGGATATCCACTTTCCATAGTGTCTGAATAGGGGCTTTTCTATGACTATTCCTGCTGTTTTTTAGTTATTGCTTCCCTATTTTCTTTTTCATCAAGCTTCTCGGTGCCGTCACCTGGTAACATGTCGCAATTCCGGCCGATTATGTTTTTTGTTCCATATTTATAGGAACTAAGAAGATGATTTTGGAAAATCTCATCTGGGAGGCTTAAATGCTGACAAAAGAAATAGTTAAAATTCGACAGTCTATTGAAAGTTAATAAGATTTGGCAAAATGTGTTTGTGAAAGTTGCAACCTTTTCACACCGCGTGTGTTAAATTACGATCAATCTAATGCAAAAATCGCCCAGTGAAAATACTTGCTAAAATCAGCTATAAAACTTAAAATTAATGTAGATCATGTAATTAGGCTGAACAACGGTTTTTCTTAATAAAATTTAATTAAGATTCCTGATTTTTAATAAAGTACCTTTCAAGTATGTCTGTACATAGAAGTATTGGGACCCTTGCCACTGAAAGAAGTGCTCAAGGGCCCTCCTCCTGAGGATAATTCAAAGTAACACATATAAAGGCATAAAAATCTGTTCCGTCCTTTCTCAGGCCCGAATCGAAATAGCGCAGTTTCTTGAATTTATAAGACCATGCACCCTCCACTATCTTCTGAAAATCATGTCCCTTCCCCTGTGTCTATACCAAACTGTGGCCCGTCCCCCCAAGGCTTTGACTTTGTGCAAGGGGGTTTGAACCCACCTTCCCCCGAAATGTTTGTCCGACTCGTAAAAACTTAAAAAAATGAATTTGAAAAAAATTTAAGGTTATCCTAAAAAGCTAGATCGTTTATTTATTTTTATATTTTGAGTTCTACTAGTTTGTCAAAAGCCCTACTGTTGTTATCCTCGTCTTAAATTTAGCCTACTTCCTTTAGCCTTAAGTCATTAAACTGTGTCATGCATTCTCTTTACCATTTATAATTTTACATTTGGATTTGAGTGTTCGAATCTTTGCAGAGGGGAGGGGGGGTTCAATATATTTTGAGTAAACCCCCCCCCCCCTCGGTGGCGGGGGGGGGGGGTGTCACACATTTACCTTTATCTTCTTATTTCTAGTTTCTAAAAGTGACACTATTATTATTGCTATTATTATTATATTACTATTATTATTATTACTATTATTATATACTATTATGATGCTCCCCATGAAATCACCTTGTTTCCTTTCTCATATTCTGAAATAGGGATTTACAACCAGTTAAACCTTATTGGACATGAACGTACTTTTCATTTGCCGTTCGTACTCTCAGCTGGTGACCCTTGCACATCAACAACTGCATGGTTTTGAGGCAAACTATTGACAGTGAAGTCCATACTTCAGTGATCTAGTTCATGATCTCAGTTTATTGAAAGATTATATTGCCGGGTAGCAAATGAAAGGGTATCTTTCGCAGTTTCTTTTTTTCTTAGATGAAAAAAGTAAACAAACCTTTAGTGTGTCTTTATTCAGTTGTCACATTTAGATTAGCATGCTTACTTGATAGGAGGTAAGGGAAACTGGCCGTAATAAGGACAATGTTTCCCTAAAAAGAAACAGACAGATTACTGTCCTATATTTCCATAGTAACATGTGGGCTTTACTTTTCGTTGGTTAATTTTTTTAAGGTGTTTTTTGACGTGGGCTAGCTAATCTGAGTGACAAATAATTCTCTTAAACGCAAAGTCTTCTGAAGTCTTCCCAGAAAATGTCCCTATCTATCTAAGAAGTCAGGTTTTTTATATACATATTACGGGGAATGTCCGAAATCTAGTTAATGACGACATTCACCGGTGAATGTTCGAAATTCCTTTTTCTCCGCTTCGATTCAATTAGCTTTGCGCGTCAGCTTTTTCAGTCTTATGCAACCTATGATGGTAAAAGTTAAAGTTAGGTTAGATTATGTTAGTTTAGATTAGGTTAGGTTAAGTTGGATTAGGTTTGGTTATATTTGGTTCTAAATATCAGAAATTGGTTAAAAACCTAACTTAAGCTAACCTAAACCAGCCTAACCTCGTCTAACCAAACCTAATCTAACCTAACCTACCATCATCAAACCTTGCATTAAATTGAAAAAATTGACTGCAACGGTGACTAAATCCAAGGAGAGAAAAAAAAAGGTATTTCGGACATTCACCGGTGAATGTCGACATTAACCAATTTGCGGACATTCACCGTAACATACATAACTAGAAAATGGTACACATTTTTATAAAGATATAAATAGAAAGCTTCTATTTATTTAAACACCGGGGATAGGGGTGAAGCGGTGAAGTGGATTTTTTCGAACCTCATCCGAAATTGAAACGAAGTGAGTATTCGCCCACGTGAAGACAGTTTTTTCCTCGGATAGACGTAAAATGGGGCTACCGAAGCGAGACTTGCCTCATTTCAGCTCGAAACATGTCCTTTCATTTCGGGCGTGTCGATATATTCACCAAATATATTTGTCTGTATATATGCCGACATATTTATCGCTTATCGAAAAGGAGCGATGTGTATCGTGATAAGATGTTGCTGACCCCGTTGAGAGCCAAAAATATTGGGTTCTTCTATTTTACGTTTAAACAGCTTAAACTACGAACGGCAAACGAAAACAGACGGTAGTGTGCAAGGAATTTTTTATTATTATTATTTTTAAATTATAAAAAAACATTATTTTTTTTTGGCCTGGTTTTCTTAGACCAAGGCACTTCGTATCAAAGGAGTTGTCGTAGAAACTTCAAAAAGGGCTTGTTCGATTGGAAATTGACAGGGCTAGCGCCCTTTTCAATGGTCGAAAATGATTAGAGGGCAACTAACCCCCCTCCACCGCCTGCCATTTCCCCAAACACATCCAATCAAGATTTTAAAATAGCCATTTTGTTCAGCGTAGTTAAAAGATACGGAAATTATGTCATTGAGGATAACAGACGGTAGTGTGCAAGGAACCTTAAAAATACGTAAGAAATGTTTCTTATTATTTCTGGGCCCAATTTATACAATTTAAGTATTGGTTTTGTGTTTATGTCTTTAGGATGAGGCAGTTGAAGGGGCACTGAAGGAAATTGGATTGATATGATTGGTTTTCAAATTTCTTGCTACCCTGCCACGCTATAGCCACAATGCTCGGTGAAGGTTTGGATTAAAAAATGCTATGTTCCGTTATTTATGTCAGAGTATTTTTGTATTTGGTTTCCACAAATAAATGTTTGTGATTGTCGGTTATGTCCGCTGTGTCTTTGGCTTTTTTGTCCTCAAAGATTTTAGGGTTTGCTTTGAATAGAAGTGCACATGGTCAAAAATAAAGTTGGAGGGGTAGAAGCTTTATTCTCGTTTCTTGAGGGGTCTGTACCTGGGATCAGATCAGAAGAAAAATAGGCTCCATGACTTTAAAGCTTGTGCAGTGGATGTCTATAATACATGATGTCCACAAAGGCAAAATGGTGCTAGATCTGGGAAATGAGATGAACATGAAAGCTTACAGCATTGCCATGGACTATGCATGCACTATGAGTTTTTTTCTTCTCATATATTACAAAAGAAGAAGTGAATCATAAACAAAAGAAGAAGTGAATCATAAGGAATTAAGGGCAAAAGAAGTAAGGCAACTCAATTAGAGTAAATAGTAAAGCGGCGATGACACTATTGAAACAGGACGAAAATTCAAGAAAAAATTCATTTGTCCCAAAGAAAAGAAAATTCCTTAAATATGGATCTAAAAGAGAGGCATGGTTTGAGCCGTTAAACTGACACCTTGTTTTTTTTTTCTTTTTTTTCAGTAGAACTACGACAAAAATTTGTTATTCCATTCAAAATTCAATCTTAAGTTGATGTTTCACAGTCATCCATTTCCATGGGCATGGATTTTGTCCGATCAAATCTAATAAATTTATTATTTATAAACCTAAAAGAATTTTATATCTTAACTTATTTGTTAACTTAATTAATTTTTTTTTTTCATATGTCTTAACAATTTATAAATCTTTTAATTTCACTATTTGTCCAAGTTGTTAATAGTGGACGGGTTTGAAGCATAAATGAGGTAATTACTTTTTGATTTTGTTTGACAACGTAAAATGATTCACATTACGTCTTCAATCCTGTTTCCAACTATAATTATCATTGCCGTTGC
>JAQQPU010024316.1:0-12739 GCA_029168905.1 Artemia sp. Kazakhstan ARC1039
ACCTAGCTCAGAAAAGTCAAAAATAGCAAACTACTCATCCCAAACTATTGGTTTCAGACAACATTCACCTACGAAATACTAGAAAACTTTAGCTCAGAAAAGCCTGAAATAGCAAACTAAACATCCCAAATCATAATTTTCTAACAACACATACCTATGAAAGGCTAAGAAACCTAGCTCAGAAAAGTCGAAAATAGCAAACTACACATCCCAAATCATAGGTTTCAGACACCACACACCTATGAAAGACTAAGAAATCCAACTCAGAAAAGTCAAAAATAGCAAACTACATATCCCAAATCATAAGTTTCAGTCAACACACACCAACGAAAGGCTAAGAAACCTAGCTCATAGAAGCCTGAAAAAGCAAACTACTCATCTCAAACTATTGGTTTCAGACAACATTCACCTAGGAAATACTAGGAAACCTTAGCTCAGAAAAGCCTGAAGTAGCAAACTACACATCCCAAATCATAGGTTTCAGACAACACACATCAACGAACGACGGAGGACCGGGGGAGGACCTTTGGGACCCAGGGAGGACGTTTGGGGATCCGGGGGCCCTTGAGGATTGAGTGGTCTTTTGAGAGCCCGGGGGACCTTTGGGGACCGGGGAGGGCCTTTGGGAGCCCAGTGGACCTTTGGGGACCGGGGGAGAACCTTTGGGGGCCCGGGGGACCCTTGGAGGCCCGTTGGCCCTTTGGGAGCCCGGGGGACCTTTGAGGACCAGGGGAGGGCCTTTGGGGGTCTGAGGAGGGCGTTTGGGGGATAACATTTCGAAATTTTTACTTTTTAGTTTACTTTTTGCGGCGCATCCCTGCGGCGCATCCAGCGGCGCTTTCCTGCGGTGCCTCCCTGCGGCGCATCCCCTGCGGCGCTTTCCTGGCCCGCGGCGCATCCCTGCGGCACATCCTGCGGCCCTTTCCTGGCCCACGGCGCATCCCGGCGGCGCTTCTCTGGTCCGGGGGACCTTTGGGGGCCGGGGGAGGGCCTTTGGGGCACAGGGAGGGCCTTTGGGGCACAGGGAGGGCCTTTGGGGGCCCGGGGATGGCCTTTGGGGGTCTGGGTGGGCCTTTGGGGGCGCCGGTGGCCCTTTGGGAGCTTGGGGGGGCCTTTGAGGACCGGGGGCTTCCTTCGGGGTTGTGTTAGGAGGATTGGAACCCTTTGGGGTTGGGTTAGAGGACCTCACAACATTGTTCAAATGAAACTTATGTATTATAACGACCACAGAGTTTCACCATTAAATTCTCTTCTAAAATCTCTTCAAAAATCATCTTTTAAAATGTCTCTAACTGTTTCGCCGAAATAGTTCCATAACCTGTCTAAAACAGTTTCGCCCAAATAATCCCTAAACGTAATTCAGCGTGTTCCTTTTGTTTTTGGCATCTCTGCGCTAATGCATTTCAAATTAATAAGAAACCTGATTCCCGCGCTAAAACAATTCGTCGCTAAGATGTTTCTTGGAGAATTGTTTCCATGGCCTTTGGCTATTAATATCCTTTGGAGTTCGACCAAAAGAGTTGTTTCCGAGGCATAGACATTAATGACTTGGATCTATTCCTGGAGAATCGTTTCCAGGTGAAGTTTAAAAATGTCTGACAGGTGATGTCAAGATTGATTGATATGTCACGAAATGGGAATTAATTTGTTGTTTCTAAGGGGAATTATTGATTCACGATAGGTGAATTGAGGTCGACAGCACAGGTGTTCCAAATTCCCGGAAACTCATAACATTCGCTGAGAGCGTGCACTTACAACAACAACAACATTGACCTTGGAAATTTAGGTCATTGACCCCATTAACCACGTGTTCTCCCTAATGACTCTATGCCCATATTTGGTGTACTCGTGGGAGTATAAGATAGCCTTCTACTGTTGGACATTCAACATTTAGTAAAGCTAGCATTTTAGCAGTTTTTTGTTGCGAAATCAATTATCTCCCTAAGAAAAATGTACACAGAATAGTAACAAACAAGATGAATAAAAAAAACTACTATTAGTTCGATACGATCATCCTTGCAAAAAAAATATAAATCAGAACAAAAAAACACACAACCGTGATCTTTCTTCTGGCAAAACTTACAAAATTTCACATATTTTCAGATGAAAGCTAGAAACCCTTACAATATGATTCTCTGATAGGCCGAATCCGTGATTTTTATTGAGATGAACTGACTGTTTAAGGGCGTTCCGCCTTTCTTAAAAATCACACAAATTTTCTCAGGATCGTAGCTTTTGATGGGTACATAAAATTTGATGAATTTTATATATCTGGAGTGGGCATAAAAATGCAATTCAATTGATATATCTATTATAATAAAAATTCCGTGTTTTACAGATTCGGTTGCTATTTGGCCGAGTTGCTCCTTACTTACAGTATGTTACCACAAACTATTTGATTAGCTAATCAGGCTTGGAAACCACTATCATAAAGGACAATGGTGATGGGCATGGACAATAATTTTATGACAACTTTGTATAGGTATTTCTGAGACCCATATTACAAGACTTCCACGACTTGAGTGGCTCATTTTTTCTTGGAACTAAAGACTCCCTACTGAAAATCTAGAGAGCTCTGACAGATGCAGCTGCTGAAGAAGCTTGCCTTGCATTGACTACTAAAACTTCATCATGCCATCCCCAAAAACTGGCTTGATTCTTGATTCTGCACTTGTTTCTACTGATGGAGATTCCAGTAAGGCCCAATTCATGTATTTTGCTATTTTACTCTAAACTTGGAGAAGATCGTAAGGGTAATATACAATTTCTGGAAACGCGGATTGAGGTGTGAAACGCGGAAGTGTTATCTGAATTCTGAACAAGGCCTATAAGCTTAGAAGGTATTTTATCTAGCCAAGCCTTTTGGAGGTTCTCAGCAACATTTGAGAGCCTACCCTCACTAAACGTACTTTGAGAACGGGCGCTGTCATCTTATGGATACAGTTGTGCATGCTGTTTATCTTCACATATGAGTCAGTATATTGAATAGGTTATTCTTCTTCTCGACCATTTGCGAAACAATTTTCTTTGTTGGATCTTTTCTGATGGACGTTCACTGGTAGATACCAGGAAAGGCTGAAATAATATCTTTTTCGACATCTACATTTACGTTTCGATATTCGATATCGATATTTAGTGCGATATATCGATATCCGATATCGCCCAACACTAAGCAAAACCACATATGCAACAGTTTATGTTTGTAATGTAGCCTACAAAATATGATGGAAAAAAGGGTTCAAGACTTTTTAGACAAAGATAATATAATTTGGGCTATATATTTGCACATAAGGGGGTGGGGGTTGAGTATCCTAAGTTCCCTAATGTGCAAATACATAGCCCAAATTATACAAGTCCAGTGCATTCTGTTACCCATCATATGTCTTTGTCGCTATGAAACCGGTTTTCTGATATCTTACATTCAGCAAACTTCTCGACTGTGTTTGGTATAAAAAAAACATAATACCAATTTATCTTCTTGTCAAATGTTTAGGCCCATTTTGTTAACAAGCTAAAGAAAACTGAAGGCTAAAAAAAAAAAAAACATTACCTTTCCGGAAACTCGGAAAACAGTTGGGTATAAATTCTTTTTAAGCAGTGCTCATGTTGTCTAAATTTGCAATATAGATTTACTCAATAATAAAGACTGAAACACGATTTATCCACTTTCACCACTTTATAAATTCAGCCCAGTCTATTATAAGATCATTACATAAATATTATAAAAGTTTGACAGATAAATAGTAGTTTTTGCGGCCTGTGGAAATTTCCTTATTCGAATCAATGCAATACTATTTTCGAGGAATTGCTCGCTTTCCAGCGCCTAGTATTCATCTTGGATCGCCTCGTGTGCCGCACAGTCCCGTCACACCTGGCACAGTTCCGTCACATTTGGCACACGTCACGTGTACATGATTTAGGAAAAGTTGGGAACCCCTCGCCCGTCGAGATGTGTCTTGGCTAGAAATTATTTCCACCGCTTCTTACTTCGACATTTTTGACCGAAAAATTCCTACATGGAAAATCTTTTCTTTTTCAATTGAAAAAAAGATAGTGGTATACTTAAGCTTGTTTGAATCTATAATAACGATCAACTTAAACAGGATAAAACACATTTTCTGTTTTAGCATCCATGCACTATAAATTTAAAATCATTGCCAAAAAAATACCCGGCTACTTTAAAAAATTCCAAGTACCTCCATTTCGTGGAGTAGAAAAAAAGAAGCTCCTCTGTATAGCAATCCTATAATACTTGAAAGTTAATCGGCCACATAGGCCCCATATCCAAAACACGTGACAGCAAGGCCGTATTCAGGGAAGGGGTCAGGCAGCCCCCCCCCCCCCCCGAAATGTTTGTCTAACTCGTAAAAACTATAAAATACATAAAAGCCCATTTTTATGATTTTTTTTTTAATCCCTGTTTTTTTTAAGTTAAAAAAAAGAAAGAATCTCCCCCCTCCTACAAAAATCCTGAATATGACACTGCATGACAGTAAAATGAAACACAATCTACGTAACAGATATAAATAACCCCATAATACCCAAATAATTATGAAATTATGTCTTATATACCAATTTTGTCATTTAGTAATATTTTTTATGTATCTTCTGCGAAAGACACAACTACACTTGACTTTGAAAAACTGCCCAGAGAATCGTCAAAAATTTGATTGTCATTAGCGGGTTTCTTATATGCGTCAAAATGCTTTTGGGTCTTTGATAGCTAAGCCCATCAAATACTTTTAAAATGCCCAGTTTCTATTGCTGCAACAGAAAACAGTTAGACACAACAATATGTCAAACGATTAATTCTGAACGCGCAGTGTAATTTGGCATTTGTCTAGGAATCTAGACGTCTGGGAGATTTTTTTTTTTTAATGAAAATCCCTTAAACTCAAAAGCTTGAGGCAAGGAACGGAGGCAACCAGTGGCGGTTCTGGCCTTTCGTGTGCTCAAGACAAAATTTTGATTAGCGCCCCGCCCACTGTTTCCCACGAAATTTTCAGGCCAAATTTTAACAAAATTTATTAACGAAATTGTTTTCAATTCATTAATGAATTAATAATTTATCTTTGAATATTTCCAATTTATTATTTAAATTATTTAATTATTATTGATTATTTTAATTATTATTATTTAATTATAATTATTTAATTATTTTTTAGTTTATTTTTATTAATTATTTAATAGCTTATTAATTATTTGCACTTATTAACTGCGCCTTCTACTTAATTTTAATAAAAATCAAATTTAAAAATTACAAAATGATTATAACCGTTAGATTATTTGAAATTTCTGTGCCCAGGGCAGGTGCCCCCTCTGCTCCCCCCTATAACCGCCTCCAGGGGCAAGAACTAGAGGCATAAAAAAAAAGATTGTGCCACCTAATTTAGGGAAAAGTGGAACCTAAAACACCCATGGCTCTTTAAAAATTACAAAATGATTATAACCGTTAGAATCATTACTTAAATTTTGCGCCGCTAAAATTACTGTGCCCAGGACAAGAGCCCCCTCTGCCCCCCCCCTAAAATCACCACTGGAGGCAACAACTAGAGGAAGAGGCAGAAAATTAGATTGCATCACCTAATTTAGGGAGAAATGGCACCTAAAACACCCATAGCTCTTCAAAACTTACAAAATGATTATAACAGTTAGAATAATCATTTAAATTTTGCGCAGCTAAAATTTCTGTGCCCGGGACAAGTTCCCCCTCCCCCCCTAAAGCCACCCCTGGAGGCAACAACTAGAGGAAGAGGCAGAAAATTAGATTGCGCCACCTAATTTAGGGGGAAATGACACCTAAAATACCCATGGCTGTAAAAAGGTTAATTAACGTACAATAAATGAGTATGTAGACTTGGGGCCTATCAAACAGTTCGTGGTAACGAACTGTAAGTAAGGAGCGACCCGGCTCAATGGTAACCGAGACTGTAGAAAACGGAATTTTGATACCAATAGATACATCAAAAGAATCAGATTTTAATGCTGATTTCCAATATATAAGTTTCATCAAGTTTAGTTCTACCTATCAAAAGTTCCGCGCTTGAGAAAATTTGGCTGATTTTCGAAAAAAGGAGGAAAGACCCCCTAAAAGTTATAGAACCTTAATGAAAATCACACCATCATATTCAGCGTATCAGAGAACCCTACTGCAGAGGTTTCAAGCTCCTATCTACAAAAATGTGGAATTTTGCATTTTTTGCCAGAAGAAAGATCACGGATGCGTGTTTATTAGTTTGTTTGTTTTTTTTCCCCAGGGGTGATCGTATCGACCCAGTGGTCCTAGAATATCATGGGAGGGCTCATTCAAACGGAAATTAAAAGTTCTAGTGCCCTTTTTAAGTGACCAAAAAATGGAGGGCAACTAGGCCCCCTCCCAAGCTCATTTTTTTCCCAAAGTCACCCGATCAAAATTTTGAAATAGCCATTTTGTTCAGCATGGTCGAAAATAAATAACTGTGTCTTTTAGGATAACTTAATCCCCCGAAGTCCCCGGGGGGAGAGCTGAAAGTTATGAACTTTACCCAATGTTAACATATAGTATTGGTTATTGGGAAGTATACAGACGTTTTCAGGGGGGATTTTTTTCTGGTAGTGGGGGGGGGGAGTGGGTCGGGGGTTATGTGGGAGGATCTTTCCATGAAGGAAGTATTCATGGGGGAAGGGACATTGCTATGAAGGGGGCGCCGGATTTCCCAGCATTATTTAAATAAATATCAGAAATCATATATAAAAAAACAACTTTTTCAACTGAAAGTAAGGAGCAACATCAAAACTTAAAACGACAGAAAACATAACGTATATGATTGGTTTCACCCCCTAGTCAATACCTAGCTCTTTAAGCCAAAGATTATTTAGTACTTTCATAAGAGCTATTTATTCTAATTAACGGCATTTGTGATTATGGGGTCATTTTTAAAGAATTGGAACAAAATTCGAACTTTAGCTTAAAGAGCAAGGTATTGACATAGGGGGCGAACCCTCTAATATACGTATTAAAAATATATGAATATAGAAGTTCGTTACGTAAGTTAATTCGTAAGTTACGTATATTTATTACTAATAAAAACGTTCGTAAATAAAATTAAACAGGTTTCGAGAATGCCATTTAACCAAATAAAAGCAAAATTAATATTCAAATTTTGTTTTAATTATTCATGTACGGTGAGCCAAAATCAAAACCTTCATTAATTCAAAAACGTTCAAAAATTAAATAAAAAAAAACAAGTTTTTTAACTGAAAGTAAGGAACGACGTTAAAACTTAAAACGAACAGAAATTATTCCGTATATGAAAGGGGCTGTCCCCTCCTCAACGCCTCGCTCTTTACGCTAAAGTTTTTCATTGTTTAAAAAAAAATAGAGTTGTGAGAAAGTCAAACTTTAGCGTAAAGAGCGAGGCGCTGAGGAGGGGACAGCCCCTTTCATATAAGGAATAATTTCTGTTCGTTTTAAGTTTTAACGTCGTTCCTTACTTTCAGTTAAAAAAAACTTATTTTTTTATTTAGTTCTTACGAAAGAGGAAGTTGAACTCGTGTTCGCATTCTATCCTCGTGAAAACAGCCATTTGTCCAGCAAAAAGGTGGATTTCTCCATCCAGTTCTACTCAGCCGTCAAGGCAGAGTTGAATCAAGGACACCCTAGACGGTCAATCATTTTGATCAAAAGCTTCCGTCAATCAATTGATTAAAGCATGATTGACCGTCTAGGTCAATTGTGCCATTCAAACTTTCTATCAATCACCATCAACGCTTGACTCAAGCGTTAAACAGGTTCCTAGATGGTCAATCATGCTTTAATCAATTGATTGACGGAAGCTTTTCATCAAAATGATTGACCGTCTAAGGTGTCCTTTAGAGCTCTTTGTCAAGTTCAACAAGAGATGGATGAGAGGAGGAGGGAAGAAAAAATAAAAACTTCTGTTGAATAATTCCAGCGCGAAAATAGAAGTTCACCTGGATGGTTGGTTCATCCAGCTCGCATGTTCGTGACAATGGTACCTCAGTCAGCAAAAGGTAAGAATTTACTACGAGAATATACTCAAGCAGTACTTGAATTTGAAGAATAAGACTTGTTTTTAAGTAGCGCTTTAAGTAGATCTGAAGTACCGACAAAAAAGCTTCTCTAAACACATTGTTTATCTTTGTTTTCAGACTTAAGAAGGGTTGACAACCCTCTTAAAGCCCTGTCTTAAGCTCACAGTTTTGTTTTGCCATAAACTGCATCAGATCTCAGGACTGTCTTAACATACCTATTTTGTGGACACCTGCCCGTGTTCCAACAAGCATAAAGACGCATGCTAGGTTGATACTGCTCAAATGACAAAACCTTAAATCGAGCCTCTGGGTTGCTTTGCTCCAAGAACCCAAGTACCAGAAAGATGGCCTTGCCACTCAAGGATCTTCCTAGCACAGAATTCGTGGGCGTTAGTAAACAACTCTTGGGTTAAGGGCAGAGTGATTATCAAGCTTAGACTTGATTTATATTTTTGTATATACAAAATATTCTATAAAACGTAAAATAACTCATATTTTTTAAATTCTAAATATATTAACTTACATTTTAAACGAATCTCGAAAATAAACAAATTTCGCATACTTGTTCAGGTTCTTTAACAGGTAACATCCAAATAATAAAATACCGAATATTTAATTAAAGACAAAATTTTGACAAATTTAAATTGTTAAGGTAGTATACAGACTGGAGCTCTGATTCAATGTTTAATCGAAGTGTCGCTTAAAGTTAAAATTCCACTCCGAACACTTTTAGACGCTTTACTGTCAGGAGGACACTTAATTAACCGCTACTAATTTGTGCATATACAAGGAAATTCCCCCAAAATAGAGATTAATAACTAGGCATGACGAAACATGTTTGCCGTCTAGCACTAAATAATTTTTAAAGGTCAATTTTTCTGTGCAAACTTCCTTTTTTTAAATCGTTTATTAATTAATTACAGTTCGATTTCGTTTGACAAGGCTATAGTATTGGTTAATATCAGGAGTGGGCTACTTTTAAAGTGTTTTTCTGTTTTTCTACTGAAATTTTAGATTCTGAATTAAGATTCTGAATTGTAACTGAAATTTTGGACAAAATTTGAATATTCAAAGTTTTTGAACAACAAGTTTTTTTTTACAAAAAAATCTTTAACAACAATTTTGCTATAGAATTTTAGGTGAATGGGCAGAGGGATTGTTATTCATATCAATTTTAATTGATTCATTTAATTTTTCATTATCTGCATCCTGTAGTCACCCTTTAACATACACGTCCCTTGGTCCACCGTTATAATAAAAGAATTTTTCAATACAACCAAAATTATAAAACATTTCAATACAACCAAAATAATAAAATTTCGACAACGTCAAAATAGGACGTTACGAACCAATACAACTAGATTTGTTTCTCAGCTTGTTACCGCATTAAATCAATGAATAATCTTGAAGCTTTCCAATTCCAAATCTCTTCAATCTTCGGATTTAGAATTACAGGATAGGGTGCTTCGTTTAAGGAAGCTTCTACCCGATTATGCAATTCAAATTACCCCTGCATTGACTCTAGATACTGTGTTGATTTGCGTAACAAATCTTTCTTTCCTTTTAAAATAGCAGATCGTTTTGGAGGCACGATCTAAACTCGGTTTAAAAACACTATTTTCGTATTTTTGCATGTTTTTTTTGCGCATACAGTCTAATCAAGCATGTGGGTAAAGCTGAAAATCAGCTACTGATCAGTCTAATTAGGCATATGGATAAAGGTGAGAATCATCTACTGTATGGCAACGATAGTGTCATCTTAGGAAGGGACGTCAATTCACGAAAATGTAGGAGAGGGAAGAGGGCCAAATGTAGGTTACAAAAATCTAGGGAAGCAACTTTGTTTTTTATTGGTTATTCTCAATTAAAATACCAAAAAAAGATGTTTTCATTGAATACACCAAAAAAGGTATTTTTAAAGTCTAGGGGCGGGAGGGCAATATCTAGGGGCACCCTCCCCCCCTCTAAAAAAATTGACGTATCTGGTCTTACGTCAAAACATTAAAACCGTAGGACTGTCGAATAATAAAATAACAAAAAGTTACAGAGTGAATATAAGTAAACGAAGTTTGTTTTTAATTTGTTTAAAATATAAAATATAAATATTAAAATTATAGTTAAAATAAAATATAAAATTATATAAAATATAAAACAATAAAATAAACCAAATTTTTTTAAGTAAAGTTATATGGCTCCGTATGTACATTAAAAACTATTACCTCATAGGGTCAGGTACATGGAATTCCGGCAAATCTTGGCACACATCTTCCAATCTCAACGTCTTCGTGAGTTGTATATAAATTATGCAAACAATCTTTAACATTCGGTGCTATCTTAGCTAAGGTTACATGACTCAATTATGCCAGGACGGCCCATGCAATAATTCATATCATATTCAAGTAAACCATTTTTTTAGATTTGTTTAAAATATAAAATAATCAAATATAAATATTAAAATAATAACTAATTATATAAAATACAAAATTATATGAAATAATAAAATATAAATATTGAAACAAAATATAGAATTATATAAAATATAAAATAATATGATATAAATATTAAAATAAAATATAAAATTATATAGAATATAAAATAATAGAACAAACCGATTTTTTTAAATAAAGTTATACGGCCCCGTAAGCACATGAAAAACAATTACCTCATACGACCAGGTACATGGAATTCCCGCAAATCTTTGCACACATCTTCCAATCTCAACATCTTCGTGAGTTGTATATAAATTATGCAAACAATCTTTAACATTAGGTGCTATCTTAGCTAAGGTTACATGACTCATAATTATGCCAGGACCGCCCATGCAATAATTCTCATCATATTCAAGGCTGAGTAAACCAAATTCCTCCTGAAAATAAAACCCTAAATTAATTTAGAATAATCAAATTTATTAGCTGGTTTACTAATCTAAAATTAATAAAAGAAAAAAATATAGGGAATATTCAAGAGATTGTTAGCTAATTTTTATGACAGGAAATTATTTGAAGACATGTGTAAAGTATTTGGAACATAAATTCGAGAAGGCTTTTTCTGGTGTCTCGTTTCTTAGAGATTTGGCCATGTATATGTCAACGAGAACAGTCCAGGGGGGGGGGCTTTTGGGACTAAGGCTAGTCGTGGGAAAGGGTCCGTTCCCATGCATGGTTGAACAACCAAATAGCTGGAACTTCCGTTCCAGGAAAGTTATATTCTAGGCTCATTTCTAAAGGCAGTCCATCTTTCGCCTCCGTCGTAGCTAGCTGTTCTTGTGCTACCTTATTTTCTCTGTGTATTCTCACGTTATTTAATAAAGACCATGTACCAACGTTTATCGTCTATCTTTGGAATTTACGTAAACCGTTACATCTGCCAATATAAAAGGCATACAAATAAAGAACTAAAAAGAGGTTTACAGAGTGGTGACAGCAGAGGTTTACTGATGCCTCGCAGGGAGGTTTTACAGAGTGGTGGCAAGCGGTTAAAACTAGTGGAGCATAAATCACTAGGGGAAAACCTCCAAGTGACATTTGAGTGACCGTTATAAGTACTTACGACATCTTACGCTAAATACTGGCAACATATTGAAGAGTTATTTCACCAGCTACCAAAATTGCTGTGATATTGAGCTGCAAATACTGCAAAAGACTGATTAATAAGATATCGAAACGTTACGAGCTATTGAACTTTCTTCTATTCAAAGCGCCTTCTTGAAAAACACTTTCTTTTAAATGAACATTTTGAAATAGGCTGTTACACAATGCCTAATATGGATTTCCTCGCGATAGCGTCTACCTACTAATTCAAATTTCTACAACTGAGAGTCTCAGGTTGATTGCTACCTTCACTTAGCCATTCTACGTTTGGTGGGTTTTTTTACCTGATTTTATACAGTCGACATGTGATCTATATTTGACAGTTTCCAACCAATGTTTGACATTTTTGAATTCGATAATCGAAAATTAATTCTCAATTGTGACTCCATTTAATGCTAGTGTTTTAATTGAGACCAACTGCAATTGGATTTGAGACATATTATCTTTCATAAGTGATTTAGCACGACTAAACAACCCAGTAAATTTTATTAGACCCTTGTTGTTAAAGGTGAAGTTTATTGCCCAAAATCTGGCGTCCGTAATTAAAGAGCTGTGTTTAAAACAAATATTTAAATTTTTAGAATAATTGCTTTTTCAAATTTTGATCTCAATATGTCAGCTATTATTCCTATATTTGACCCGGCGAAAACTGGATATAACAAAAAGGTTGCTTTTGATTTTGTAAAACGGTGGAGGATAAATGGCATATTTCCATTTCTTTTATTTGACTCCCCTCGATTATAAATTTGTCAAGTTTAAAACGTGGATTACTTGTAGCATATTCCCCAGGCAAAATAGTAGGCAAAATCGTTGCAGAGTTTGTAGGCGTGGCTCAAATTTAAGGATGAAAGGGTATATCTATTCTATAGAAGGATTCAAAAATTAGGAAGGTCATGTAGGGTATCCTTAGAAGCCAGGGATGATGGTGTAGTCCTTGGAAGATTTGCTCTTAATGTATTCAAGGAGGGGATCAGACCGTCCTACAAACGGTATTTGTTAGAGAATAGTGCAGAATTTTTTTTTGTTTAGGTGACGCGTACAAGGTTGCAAAGCAATATGATAAGATAGAACAGATAGTGGGGGAAGAAGACACGTCTTCTTTTTCCGATGAATTT
>JAQQPU010024318.1:1298-12738 GCA_029168905.1 Artemia sp. Kazakhstan ARC1039
GGCTGCATTGGCCGAACGATTGATAAGAACTATTCGAATTTTAATTTCAAGGTATTGTACATTGAAAAATACATCTGCTTTTATTCATGATTTAGATAAAATCATGATGATTTATAATCAACGACCTCATCGATCATTGTCCAATTCAACCCCAACGGAAGTTCATCATTTTGATCATGATACAATTGACACCTTTCTTAAACAATATTCCAATGAAACGAGTGTCAAGAAAAAAAATTCAATGTTGGTGATACTGTTCGAATTAATAGAACAACTAATGTTTTTGAAAAGGGTAATTACTTGTGGTCCACAGAACTTTTTAAAGTGGCAAAAATCCTAGACACTAAACCCATAACTTATCGTTTACGTGATACCAAAGATGAAGAAATTCTCGGCGGCTTTTATGACAATGAACTACAAAAAGTTAAAAATAATAGTGAAATCTATCAAATTGAAAAGATATTAAAGACTCGTACTCACAGGGGTAAGAAACAGTTACTTGTTTGGTGGCTAGGATACAACTCTGATTTTGATTCTTGGATCAGTGTTGAAGATATTGACAATGCCCAATGATTTCTATGTAACTTTTATGTCCAACGTTTCCGATCCTCTCTACAACGACTTGAATAAGACAAGTGTTTTTTGGACGAAACTCTCCCCCGCTATCAAATGGCGCGTATGAAGTGGCTCTTGTCGATTGTATTCTCAAAAATACCTATGACATCCTGAGAAAGGATCGCGTGTATGATATAAAAGTTATACCATTCGATTGGACACTCTTTGCCGACTATGAATGGGTTGAAGCACTTAAATCTAGCGAATATCCACATGCCAAATTGAAATATATTGAAAATGATGATATGAGAGATTTGTGTCGTACAATCAATAGAAAAATCTCATATCGTCGGAATGGTACCTTTTACGGGATGGATCAAGTTATTTTTGCTGATTATCCACCTGGTTTTGCCTCGGACTCTTGCATATTTCTCTATGCATCTTTTGTGGAAACATCGAGAGTTGGTAATTCAAATGTCCCCTCCTACGTGTTCTTGAACGAAAAACAACTCATGAACTTGTTCATCACTATAATATAAAGCATCTTCAGTATGTTCCTGTAAACAATTCGTATTTGGAACTCTGTCAGTTAACACTAACAAGTGAATTGGGTGATCCTCTAGCAATAACAAAAGGCTTAACAGTGATTACATGTCATTTTCGACCCATTGTCGGCCACACCAGCATCATCACCTAAAATGAACAATAAAAGAATTCCATTTGTCTGTCCCGAGTCCACGTCAAATAGGCAATGGATTGGACTACTACAAGGGGCGTATTACAATGTCTGGTTATGGTCTTGGTAGCTGTTTTGCTAGGCTATTTCGTTCTGCACTAACCCTTGCCAGAAAATATCTTGTACCTGCTGCATCAAATTTTGCTGCCTCAATACTACAGGACTGGGGGTCGGGCAAGAATTTCAAGAAGAGTGTTAAGGAAAATATTAGATCTTCAGTAAGAGCCGTTTGTGAGCAATTAAAATCTCAGCGAAATGGGAAGGGCTTGAACAGGATGCGTGCGCGTCATTCACTCATCAGTCTCTACCCAGACGGGAAGCGAAGGACATCAACAAGGACTTTGAGGAATAAAACAAGGAAGACCAATAAGCAGAAGAAGAAAAAGAAAAAGATTGTTAGAACAAAGAAGGATTTCTTCTCTTAAGATGACTTATCTCCCTCACAAGGAATCGCATCCATCAATCAGTTCCTCATTGAATCTATTCAATGCTGAAAATGTTGATGTCAGTGTCAAGTATGGTTATTATGAACAATTTCACCCCCAATAACCCCTCTCGGAAAATATACACTTTCAAATATTTTCCAATGAAGACTATTTCATCGATTTGTCATCAACTTTATTGATTTAAATGTTGCGGTGAAGAAAAAGTCAGATAATACAACTCCAACTGTTGCCGATGGTCTCTCCTACGAAAACTGTATTCTACATAATCTGTTCAAACAAATTAATGTATTAATGGAACATTGGTGAGCACTAGTACTAATTTATCCAACTATGCAAGCTACATACAATTTATAATGATGACACCAAAGACATACAAGGAGTTGAGAAGACAATCATTGGGCTATGAATATCGATGAGGTGTTGATACTGACGGTGAGTTGACTACTGCATTGAGCCAGGAGTATCATCTGGTTGGAAAATTAAATCATGAGATATTCAACATATCTCAATGGTTACCCCCCCAATGTCAAGATTGACATAAAGTTGCAACTGGCCCTATCGAATTTCATTTTGAGAGAAACACTTCCTGCAGCACCCGATGCAAATGTCATTATCACATCGGCAATTCTCCACGTTCGAAAACAACAGGTTATGAGCTCTGTTGTATTGGCAGTGGAAAAGCTAAGAGCCAATGGCAACAACATTAAACTTCTTGTCGCCCATACGATCACCAATCAAGGTCACATTGCCACCGGCTCTCGTAGCTATAGCGATTCATCATTTATCAATGGAGAAATCCCATCAAAATTGGCTTTGGCCTTTGTGAAGAGTGGCAGTGCCGTTGGATCCTGGACTGAATCCCCCCGTGATTTTAATTTTTTTGGTCTATCTAGCCTTGTGTGCAAAGTGAATGGTATTCCACTGTACACTCTATCATTTGACAAAAAATCCTATAGAACTCTGTACGAGTTGACCATGCAATCCCTAGATCATGACTCTCAACTATTTGAAAATGGAGTAACCGATTCAATGTTTTCAAAACATCATGGTGTAATTTTTTTGGACTTGTCGGGGACTCAGGATATGAGCATAGTACGAACAGGGAATGTACGTTTAGAGTGCACATTTGCCAATGCTTTGACTGAGAGTATCACGCTAATATCATTGAGTCAATTTGAAACCTATTGGGAAATCACACCCGACGGCAGTGTTCTACTAGACCTAGCACCATGAACACAAACCAAATAATCAACGTATTTAGCATGGACCCATACATGTCCCAGTACATGTCCTATTGCATACCATCGGACTTCATTGAAAAAATTCCAAGTGTTAACAATACCCTAATCACTGTTAATAGCAGTCCATCGACTTTGAAGACAGGCCATTGGCTATGCATCTTTCAAACAGCGAAGAATATTGAATTTTTTTATCCTCTTGGCCTATCGTATAAATTCTACACTCCATACATCAGCAACTTTATTGAAAGCAGTGGGAAAACTGTTATTCAAAATCAACAAAGAGTACAGGATTTAACGACTAAGACATGTGGCTTTCATGCACTACTCTTTTTCATGTTCAGATGTCGTGGCTATACTTACAAGCAGTTTCTCGACATCTACTTTCACTTACCTCGATTGAACGACTTTCTAGTGGAAAATATACTTACAAGCGTATTTAATATTGATTTTAGTGCCCTACGAATAAAATGTTCTAAAAATGTATGTGAAATTGTTTATTAATAAAAATAATGTATGTACATGATAAAAATGACTTTTCTACTCTTTAGATTTCATCTTCTACTAGGTATTTGTCGATAACAACTAATGCAGGTAGATTATCCGAATTCACAGTATACTGATCCTGATGTGCTGCAATGTCAGGGTCGCATTTTCTACAATAGAGTGTAACTTCACTCTTGTCATATCTCTTTGTATAGTCAATGATACTATTTTCATTCATTCTATAGAATTCACATGTTTCAATTTGTTTATTTGAAGTAATGTCACAAACAGTGTTCTCAAGTGGCGAATCACATTCCGTCACAGCCAAATAAAAATCAGTGGGCTTATAATCATAGTAGTCACTGTCTTCACAACGATGACGTAGAAACAATATTCTTTTGTTGTTCCAACAGTTGAATCGCTGACCTGGCTCCTCCTCCCAGAACAATCTAAAATCACGACGATACCAATCTCGCAGCAATAAACTAAAATCACGCTTAGGATTCTTTCCAATCATACCGGGATATGTATTCTCCCACTGATTACATTTATCATAGGGGCAATTGGAACATAGGTGCCCTCTAGGATGAGAGTCACAGACCTCTTCAAGACAGGAACTACAACCTTTAATTTTTATAGCATATCCTCTATGTAATTTACACGGGTTGCATAATCTACATTTTTCATCATACTCATCAATCATTGTGCAATTCTCACATGATGACCAGCTGCCCAGTGTGTACATACATAGTGGACATGTATGGAACATTTTTTTCATGTGTTGACACTCTCACTGCCACAATGAAACTGAGCTATCAGCAACAACAAATTGACTGGGATAGAGAGAGAGAGAGGAGTAAATCATCCTTGAATGCCATCTTTCTCATGAAAAAAGTCCTAAATTTCTAAGCGAGTGTTTTTCTGCATGCACTATACAATCTCAACTATAGTTTTAAAACGCGTTTGATCACTTTGCCTGGAAGGGTATCAAGGAAGAATAGGTGTGAGGGGGTACTCACTCTCTTTGAAAAGGTGTAGAGGTCCCAGCAAATAGCATAGGAAGGAACATAAACTCCTTGAATAGCATAGGAAGGAACATAAACTCCTGGAATAGCATAGGAAGGAACATAAGCTCCTGGAATAGCATAGGAAGGAACATAAAATCCTTGAATAGCATAGGAAGGAACATAAGCTCCTGGAATAGCATAGGAAGGAACATAAACTCCTGGAATAGCATAGGAAGAAACATAAACTCCTGGAATAGCATAGGAAGGAATATAAGCTCCTGGAATAGCATAGGAAGGAACAATAACTCCTGGAATAGCATAGGAAGGAACATAAGCTCCTGGAATAGCATAGGAAGGAACATAAGCTCCTGGAGTAGCATAGGAAGGAACATAAACTCCTGGAATAGCATAGGAAGGAACATAAGATCCTGGAATAGCATAGGAAGGAACATAAGCTCCTGGAATTCCATAGATACATTCTACTTCCGTGAACAAAATAAAATACGGACAAACAAATGGCAAGGAAAAAACAAGAAGAATGAAAAATAAAGAACTGAGAACTACACTAAGCATGATTAGCGCGTAGACTGGCATGAACAGATGCTCCAGCATGATCAATATCACCTTTAGTCGCTATCTTACGGGGATCGGCATGATATGTTTCGATAAATATGTTGCCGTCTACTGTCCAAGCATTTCTCAAGCCAAGCTTACTCTTAGCATAGGATAAAAGATTGAGTCTATTCTTACTCAGGGATTTATTCAATGAAATTTGCGTGCCCTTCAGGTTCTTTCTGTTTTTCAAAATGGTTCATCGAAGCTTCAGGTTGGAGAAAGTAATGACGATTGGACGAACGGCAGGGTTAGTTTTCCGACCAATCCCATGGGCTCAGATAATGTCATCAGCTACTAGGGGGATTCCCTGAAATTTTGAGCTACAAAACTCAAGAAATTTTTTTTCTGGGATCGACACGTCCTCGTCAAGTCGAAACTCCATAATCTGATTATTTAGAAAACTCTGTTCAGTAGTGTCGTTCTGACAAATTAATTTGTCCTTAAGGTTCACCATAGTAGTCTGGACCTCTTTACTCGTCGAGTTTACGTTAAGCACTAGCTGCTCAAGACTTTTTAGCTGGCTTTCCATTTCAGCTAACTTTGTTTTAACCATTTTTTCTAAATCCAGAGACAGGCTGTTATAGATACCATACTTAAAGCCTTTCAATGACTACGTCACTTAGATTGCCTGGGTGAGACTGCAAAGAGATAGCTTTCAAAACTTCGTCGCTAATTCTCAGTTCCATATCTTTTTCAATAAGTGCGAACCAAAGATCAGACTTTCCTTTTAGTCTATTCAAGTGGTTTGTGATTACAATAATCTGCTCGTCTATACTCTCTTCAGAGAACTTAATTTCACTGTCTGAGCGTGATTTGCGAGGAGGTACTCGTCCTTTTTTCTCTCTACTGGCCATCTGGGGCAATTATCACTATTCTGTGGTTAGTTGCTTACAGGGTAGGCACAAACACGGCCACTGGACTCAACTAAAAATTCTGCAGCATCAGAGAAGAAGGATTTTATATGACACTAATAGATGAATGGTCTGACGTGGAAGATGGGAATAAAAAACAGAGGAAGATAGGGCAGCTCAATTCCGTTAAATAGTGGTATGCACACAATTAGTCAGCATTATCAATATTTTTCGCAAATAATCACAAATTTTCAATACATTCAATTGATTATTCTTTTAGCTTTTCATAGTTAAAAGTTTAACTGATGATACTGTATTTTTTTACTATCCACTGCATTCACTAGGTAATTTTGAATGGATCATCATTTTGTAATGCTTTATACAGATAATAACTCCAGTTCATTAACTTTTTCAAACAAACAAAAGCTCCCTGTGTATGAAGAGAGATAACTCAAAATCTAGTAATATTCAACACCTCTGACAACTTGTGAAACATTAAATGTTCTACAGTACAATTTGTCTAACAAGAATTGTAATAACTGAATTTGCTTACTGTTCATAGGATCACAGAATCCAGATTGATCATAAGCTTGGCCCTAGAATTAAACTATTTCCAAATAAATTTGACTTATATCCATCTTAGTAATTTATTAGCTTGCACTTCTTAGAAAGTATATTCTTATTAGTCAGAAATAAAACTCACCTTTCTTAAATGATCAAATTTTTAATAAATCTGACCATCTTAATCGTGTGTATTCTTAATAATCAAAAATAAAACCCAAGTTTCATAAATGATCATATATTTTTTAATAGATCAGATGTATCTCCACCCAGTGTATTCTTATTAGTCAAAAATAAAACTTAAGTTTCTTAAATGATCAAATATTTTTAATAAATCAAATGCATCGTAACCGTATGTATTCTTATTAATCAAAAACAAAACTCAAGTTTCTTAAATGATCAAATATGTCTCCAACTCAAAAGAGAATCCGGTTCATATCTCAAAGTCTTATTTGATATTATGAAACATCTTGCAATAAATTATCAAATATCGATTGGTATTACATTATCAAAATCATACCTGGTAATATCAAATTCACACAAGTTATTACCAAAACCTTGCACAGTACTATCATTTCTTGTCGAATATTATGAAAACCTGACACAATCAGTGAAATTTACTTTTAAAAATCTAAATGGCGAGTTTATATACTGAATTGAGATATAGCTGATCTATTAAAAGAATCATTGATCTTTTAAAAAACTTGGGTTTTATTTTTGATTAATAAGAATACGCACGGTTAAGATACATCTGATTTATTAAAAATATTTGTTCATTTAAGACACGTGAGCTTTATTTTTCATAAATAAGAATGCAATCGGTTAAGATGCATCTGATCTATTAAAAAAATATTTGATCATTTAAGAAACTTGGGTTTTATTTTTGATTAATAAGAATACACATAGTTAAGATACATCTGATATATTAAAAAATATTTAATCATTGAAGAAACTTGAGTTTTAATTTTGATTAATAAGAATACACTCGGTTAAAATACATCTGATCTACTAAAGAATATTTGATTCTTTAAGAAACTGGGTTTTTATTTTTTATTAATAAGAATACACACGGTTAAGATAAATCTAATTTCTTTAAGAAACTTAGATTTTATTTTTGATTAATAAGAATAAACACGGTTATAATACATCTGATTTACTAAAAATAATTGGTTATTTAAGGAACTTGAGTTAATTTTTTGACTAATAAGAACACAATCGATTGAGATACATCTGATCTATAAAAAAATATTTGATCATTTAAGAAACTTGGGTTTTATTTTTGAGTTATAAGAAAACACACGGTTAAGATATGTCTGATTCATTAAAAATATTTTGTCATTTAAGAAACTTGAGTTTTATTTTTTACTAATAAGAATACACTCGTTTAAGATACATCTGATCTTTTAAAAAAGTATTTGTATCATCTTCATTTCATATTTTGAAAATAGCAGAAGTGATTTTTTGTTTTAAGTATATTTCATGTAATTTTAAAATATGAAAAAAGCTGAAAAATTTCTAAGTAAAAAATTCTAAGTAAAAAAAAAGGGAAGGGGTTACTACAAACACTATTTTCTAATAGTAATAATCACGACTAACATATCTATATTATCTTCATTTCGTATTTCGGAAATATCAAGTGATTATTTTTTGTTTTAAGTATATTTTAGGCCACTTCAAGACTTGAAAAAAAGTTGAAAAAATGTGTAAGTAAAAAAAAATTATTAAAAAAAACTTCAGTACGAAAAAGGGGAGGGGAAAAAATGAGGGGGGACATAATAGTTAAAAGCTTCTAAAATTGGTGTCAGATTGAAACACAAAGTATACCATTAGAACCACCTTGTCCGAAATACCTATAAAGTAAACTTACAGTCCCTTAACTTGAACAAAATATACAATTACTATTGATTCGATCCCACAAATACGAATATGGACACACGAAAGAGGACTGGGGACCATCCGAAGGACTTAGTCTTATGTCCTCTATGATCATTTGCCGCCGGCAAATATGCATAACTAAAAGCAAAATTAGCAAGTTTTAAGCAAATCCCCAATTCTGGCTTCAAGTAAAAAATTGTGGGTTTTAATCCCTCTAAGCTGAATCTCGGGTAAGGCATTTGGGAATAAATGCTACCGTAAAATCAAGGGCCCGACATAAATTTTCTGAAAGGAGAAAAACTGGGTTTAAAATAAATAGGTTTCTCTGAAAATTGCATTACTATTTCTGAAAAAAATTTCACATTGTTCTTCGATCACTGCTACAACCTAGTTTTATTTTTTTTTCTTTTGAAGTTACGACATCTTCTGAAAATCGAGAATATAAAAAGGTTTTTATTTTGACACCACATAAAAAAGTAGACGACAAAGAAGATAATGCATACGATTCATAACAGCGTATCTAGAATTTTTGTTTGGGGAACTGTTTCATTCTGTACAGACTATTAAACAAAAAGAAAGAAATACATTTTCTAACTGAAAGTAAGGAGCAACATCAATACTTAGAACGAACAGAAATTATTACGTATATAAGAGAGTTCGCTCCCTAATCAATACCTCGCTGTCTACGCTAAAGTTCGAATTACAAAAAAATTGTCTAAGAAATTATTTATAAAGTTCGAATTTTGTTCCAATTCTTTAAGAATGACCCCTGAATCACAAAGGCCGTTTAATTAGAATAGATAGCTCATTGAAAAGCACTATAAAACTTTAGCGTAAAGAGAGAGGCACTGATTAGGGAGCGAACCCCCTCGTGTACGTAACAATTTTTGTTCCTTTTAAGTTTTAATGTTGCTCCTCACTTCCAGTTGAAAAAAACCTGTTTTTTATTTAATTTCTGGTCGTTTTTCAGTAATGCTGGGGAATCTGGTGCCCCCTTTATAGAAATGCCGATTCGTCCATAAAAACATCCTCCATGGTAAAATCTACCCACGTAACCCCCTTCCCCCGACCCCCCCCCCTTACCAGAAAAAATTCCTCCTGAAAACGTCTGTATACTTCCCAATAACCTATACTATATGTAAACAATGGGCAAAGTTCATAACTTGGAGCCCTTTCCCTGGGACTGTAGGGAATTAAGTCATCTTCAAAGAGATAGTTATTACATTTTCGACTATACTGAACAAAATGGCTTTCTCAAAATTTTTATCACCTGACTTTTTGAAAAAATTAGCTTGGTGGGGGGGGGCTAGCTGCCCTAAAATTTTCTGGTCACTTAAAAAGGACACTAGAACTGTTAATTTCCGTTCTAATGAGAGTAGCATGGTATATATAAATCCAGCCGAAACATAATTCATTCTGTAATACAGCCGGAACATAATTTATTCTGTAATACAGCCGGGACATAATTTATTCTGTAAAACAGTCAGGACATAATTTATTCTGTAATACAGATGGGCACAATTTATTGTGGAATACAGCCAGGATATAATGTTGTACTTAATACAGCCGGGACATAATTTATTCTGTGATATGGCCAGGACATAATTTATTCTGTAATATAGCCAGGACATAATTTATTCTGTAATACAGCCGGGACAAAATTTATTCTGTGATATGGCCAGGACATAATTTATTCTGTAATATAGCCAGGACATAAATTATTCTGTAATACTGCCAGGGAATGTTTTATTCTGCAATCAAACAGTTCGTTGTAACGAACTGTAAGTAAGGAGCGACCCGGCTCCTTACAATGGTAACCGAAACTCTAAAAACGGAATTTTGATACCAATCGATACATCAAAAGAATCAAATTTTAATTCTGATTTCAAATATATACGTTTCATCAAGTTTAATCTTACCTATCAAAAGTTACGCGCCTGAGAAAATTTGGCTGATTTTCGAAAAAAGGGGGAAAGACCCCTAAAAGTTATAGAACCTTAATGAAAATCACACCATCATATTCATCGTATCAGAGAACCCTACTGTAGTGGTTTCAAGCTCCTATCTACAAAAATGTGGATTTTTTCATTTTTTGCCAGAAGAAAGATCACGGATGCGTGTTTATTTTTATTTTTATTTTTTTTTTCTTTTCCCCAGGGGTGATCGTATCGACCCAGTGGTCCTAGAATATCGTGGGAGGGCTCATTGGAACGGAAATTAAAAGTTCTAGTGCCCTTTTTAAGTGACAAAAAAAATAGAGGGCAACTAGGCCCCCTCCCACGCTCATTTTTTCCCAAAGTCACCCGATCAACATTTTGAGATAGCCATTTTGTTCAACATGGTTGAAAATATTATAACTATGTCTTTTAGGATGACTTAATCCCTCAAAGCCCTCAGGAGGAGGGCCGAAAGTTATGAATTTTACCCAATGTTAACATATAGTATTGGTTATTGGGAAGTATACAGAAGTTTTCAGGGGGAATTTTTTCTGGTAGTGGGGGTGGGGCTGGGTCGGGGATTATATTGGAGGATCTTTTCATGAAGAAAGTTTTCATGGGGGAAGGGACATTGCTATGAAGGGGCCGCCGGATTTCTCATCATTATTTTAAAAAAAAATCAGAAATTAAATATAAAAAAAACAAGTTTTTCTACTGAAAGTAAGGAGCAACATCAAAACTTAAAACGAACAAAAAAATATTAGCTATATGATTGGGTTCACCTTCTAGTCAATGCCTTGCTCTTTAAGCCATAGATTTTTTAGTACTTTCAAAAGAGCTATTTATTCTAATTAACGGCCTTTGTGATTAAGGGGTAATTTTTAAAGAATTGGAACAAAATTCGAACTTTAGCTTAAAGAGCAAGGTATTGACTAGGGGACAAACCCCCTAATATACGTATTAAACATATATGAATATAGAAGTTCTTTACGTAAGTTAATTCGTAAGTTACGTATATTTATTACTAATAAAAACGTTCGTAAATAAAATTCAACAAGTTTCGAGAAAGCCATTTAACCAAATAAAAGTAAAATGAATATGCAAATTTCGTTTTAATTATTCATGCACGGTGA
>JAQQPU010024319.1:0-12738 GCA_029168905.1 Artemia sp. Kazakhstan ARC1039
AACTTTAGCGTAAAGAGCGAGGCGTTAAGGAGGGGACAGCCCCTTTCATATACGGAACAATTTCTGTTCGTTTTAAGTTTTAATGTCGCTCCTTACTTTTAATTTAAAAAACTTGTTACTTTTTATTTAATTTCTGATCGTTTTTTTGTTAATGCAGCTTTTATTTTGGCTCACCGTCATTGAATAAGTAAACAAAATTTGCATAAAAATTTTACTTTTCTTTTGCTAAATGGCTGTCTCTAAATTTGGTTCTGACGTAATTTAGAAATTAACTTACGTAACGAACTTCTATATTCGTATATTTTTCTTCTGGCAAAAAATACAAAGTTGCAGATTTTTGCAGATATGAGCTTGAAACCTATGTAATAGGGTTTTCTGATACGCTTAATCTGACGGTGTGATTTTCATTAAAATTCTTTTACTTGTAGGGGATGTTTCCCCCTCTTTAAAAAAATAGGTAAATTTTCTCAGGCTCGTAGTCTTTGATGAGTGATACTAAACTAAATAAAATTTATATATTTAGAATCAGCATTATAAGCCCATTCTTTTGATACATTTATTGACGGGAAAAGTTCATAACTTGCAGCCCTTCCCCTGAGAACTGTGGGGGATTAAGTCATCCTAAAAGACATATTTATTAGATTTTTGAATATGCTGACCAAAAAGGCTATCTCAAAATATTAATTGGGTGACTTTGGGAAAAACATTAGCGTGGGAGGGGGCCTAGTTGCCCTCCATTTTTTTGGTCACTTAAAAAGGGCAATAGACCTTATAATTTTCGTTCCAATGAGCTCTCCTACGATATTCTAGGACCACTGGGTCAATACGATTACCCCTGGGGAAAAAAAATAAATAAATAAATAAACACGCATCCGTGATCTTTCTTCTGACAAAAATGGAAAATTCCACATTTTTGTAAATACGAGCTTGAAACCTCTACAGTAGGGTTTTCTGATACGCTGAATATGATGGTGTAATTTTCATTAAGGTTCTATAACTTTTAGGGGGTCTTTGCCCCTTTTTTTCAAAAATCATCCAAATTTTCTCAGGCGCGTAACTTTTGATGGGTAAGATTAAACTTGATGAAACTTATATATTTGAAATCAGAATTAAAATTTGATTCTTTTGATGTATCTATTGGTATAAAAATTCCGTTTTTTAAAGTTTCGGTTACCATTGAGCCGGGTCGCTCCTTACTTACAGTTCGTTACCACGAACTGTTTGAAATGACTCTCAGAGTCCGTGGAGTGAGTTCTATAAGTTAAGAAATTTAGCCATTGTTTAAGTACAGCATTTGCTATTGGAGAGTATATAGACATTTTTTAGGAGGAGGACAGCGAAATTTTGTGCTTGGGGTGGATTTTCACAGGAAGAATCTACCCCAGAGAGGGAAATTTTTGGTGGGGGGGGGATTAATTTTATCGCGGTACATTCAGCACTAGGAAGATTTAACAGAATTCAGATAATTTTTTTTTTAATTGTCTTACATTCTCTTTGACAACTCAATATTGCAAAAGAAGATTTTCCAGGGGTAATATCCCAGGGCTATTCCCCGTATGTTTTGATTTCCGAAAAAATTTTCCATGGGAGAGAGCATTTCCGGAATGATCTAGAAACCGATTAGAAATAAAAGTCTTTTTCAAATAAGAGTATGCTAAGGAGAATTTTTCAGGCTGAATCGCCCGCAAGAATTTTTATGGAGGGAATTTTTACTTAGAATGGTACTGTCTGATGGGAATTTGAGCTTTATGTGGGATGAAATTTCACCCAGAAGATTATCTGGTTAGGGGGGAATATTGCATGGAGGGTGAGCCAGATTTTCCGGTACTATTTGAAAAAAGTCATAAATTAAATAAAAAAAGATCTTTTAATTCAAAGGAAAAGGTAACTTTAAAACTCAGAACAAACAAAAATTATTCTTTATATGAAGGGCTGCCAATTTTTTAATAACAGCAACTGAAACACAGAGGCTGTTTAGCTTGAATGGGAATCTTTTTTTAAAAATGCTAAAATCTTACAGCTCCTGGTAATAAACTCTAAGTAAGGACCGACTCGGCTCAACGGTACCCGAAACTCTTAAAAACTAAATATTTAGGCCAAAAGACATAACAAATTGGTCTATATGCTAATACCAAATACATAACTTTTATTGAGTTTAATGTTACCCATCAGAGGCTACGAGCCTGAGAAAATTTACCTGATTTTTGAAGTAGAGGGAACACAACGCTAAAAGTCAAAGAATCCTAATGGAAATCATACTAATAGAATCAGCACATGAGGGAACCCAAATGAAGGGGATTCAAACTCCTATCTGCAAAGATGTGGAATTTTGTATTTTTGGCCCTAAGAAGAATCTCAGATACGTGTTTATATGTTTTTGTTTTAATCCTGCTTTAATTTTTCCTGTTCAGTGAGCCAAATTTAAACCTGCATTAGTTGAAAAAAAACAGAAATTACATTTAAAAGAACAAGTGTTTTTAACTGAAAGTAAGAAGCGACATTAAAAATTAAAACGAAAACAAAGGAATTTCCTATATGAAAAAAGCTGTGCACTCCTCAGTGTCTTGTTCTTCACGCCAAAGTTTGGCTTTTTGTCACAACTCTACTTTTCAAAGTAATAAAAACTTTACGTAAAGAACGGGGCTTTGAGGAGGGATTAACCCCTTTCATATGCAAAATAATTTCTGTTCATTTTAAGTTTTAATGAGTAATTGGAGAGCAACTAATCCACCTCTCACGCCTATCGTTTCTTCCAACATAGCCAATCAAAATTTTGAGATAGCCGTTTTGTTCAACGCAGTTGAAACTTCTGGAAATTATGTGTTTCAGGATGAAAAACCCCCCACACCCCTCAGGGCAATGGGTGTAAATTTTGCCCTGGGGGTACATAAGGTTTTTATACCTAGTGTTGTTGTAGAAACTTCAAAAAGGGCTCATTCAATTGGAAATTGAAAGGGCTAGTGTCCCTTTTTATAGTCAAAAGTAATGGGAGGGCAACTAACCCACCTTTCCCGCCCAACGTTTCCTCAAACATATCCAATCAAAATTTTGAGATAGCCATTTTTTAATCGTAGTTGAAAGTTCTGAAAATTAGGTCATTGAGGATGACAAAACCTCCCAAAACCCTAAGAATACGGGTTGTAAGTTATTCAATGGGGGCATATATTGTCTTTATATAAAGGGCTGTCGTAGAATCTTCAAAATGGACTCATTTGATGGGAAATTGAAAAGGCTAGTGAAATTTTTAATAGTAGAAAGTAATTGGAGGGCAACTAACCCCTCTCTCATACCCACCATTTCCCCAAATCATCAAATCAAAATTTTCAGATATCTATTTTGTTCAACATAGTTGAAAGTTCTGGAACTTAGGTCTTTGAGGATGATAGCCGCCTCATAGCCCTCCGGGTAAGGGTTGTAAGTTATGCCCTGGGGGCATATAAGGTTTACATTGAAAAATTTGTCGAAGTAGGCTTCAAAAAGGGCTCATTTGATTGGAAATTGAAAGGGCTAGTGCCCTTTTTAATAGTTGAAAGTGATTGGAGAGCAACTAATCCCCCTCTCACGCCCACCATCTCCACAAACACGCCCAATCAAAATTTGAGATAGCCATTTTTTTTCAAAGTAGTTGAAATTTCTGGAAATTATGTCTTTGAGGATTACAAACCCCCCACACCCCTCAGGGCAAGGGTTATTAGTTATGCCTTTGGGGCAAATAATGCTCTTATAGATAGCGGTGTTGCAGAAACTTCAAAAAGGGTTCATTCAATTGGAAATTCAAAGGGTTAGCGCCCTTTTAATAGTCAAAAGTAATTGGAGGGCAACGAATCCGCCTCTCACGCCCACCATTTCCTCAAACACATCCAATCAAAATTTTGAGACAGCCATTTTCTTCAACGTAGTTTAAAGTTCTGGAAATTAGTTCTTTGAGGATTACAACCCCCCCCCCCCCAACAAACAACCCTAAGGGTAAGGGTTGTAAGCTATGTCCTAGAGGCATATAGGGGTTTTCTAGAAGGGGTGTCCGTAGAATCTTCAAAAGGGCTCATTTAGTTGGAAACTGAAAGGGCTAGCGCACTTTTTAATATTAAAAAGTGATTGGAGGGCAACTAACCTCCCTCTCAAGCCCACCATATCCCCAAAAACATCCTATCAAATTTCTAAGATAGCCATTTCGTTCAACGGAGTTTAAAGCTCTGTTATTTAGGTCCTTGAGGATGACAACCCCCCCCCCCCCGTAGCCCTCAGGACAAGGGCTGCAAGCTATGCCCTGTGCATATAAGTTTTTTTTTATAGAAAGTCTTGTCATAAAAACTTCAAAAAGGGCTCAATTGATGGGAAAAGTGAAAGGGATAGTGCACTTTTTAATATAAGAAAGGAATTGGAGGGCAACTAACCCCCCTCTCACGCCTATCATTTCCCCAAATACATCCAATCAAAATTTTGAGATAGCTATTTTGTTCAATGTTGTTGAAAAATCTGGAAATTATGTCTTTGAGTTTAAATTACCCCACACACCTAAGGACAATGGTTGTAAGTTATACCCAGGGGCCATATAAGTTTTTATAGATAGCGTTGTCGTAGAAACTACAAATGGCTAACTCAATTGGAAATTGATATGGCTAGTATCCTTTTTTAAAAGTTTAAAGTGATTGGAGGGCAACTAACCCCCCTCTCACGCCCACCATTTCCCCAAACACATCAAATCAAAATTTCTAGACAGCGTTTTTTTTTCAAGGTAGTTGAAAGTTCTGGAAATTGTGTCTTTGAGGATGACATACCCCCCCCCCCCTTCAGGGAAAGCGTTATAAGTTTTTCCATGGGGGCACTTAAGTTTCTAATAGAGAGCTGTGTTGTAGAAACTTCAAAAAGGGCTCATTCTATTGGAAATTGAAAGGTTTAGCGCCCTTTTAATAGTCAAAAGTAATTGGAGGGCAACTAACCCGCCTCTCGCGCCTACCATTCCCTCAAACACATCCAATAAAAATTTTGAGATAGCAATTTTCTTCCCCGTAATTTAAATTTCTGGAAATTAGGTCTTTGAGGTTGACAATCCCCCCCCACCCTGAGAGCAGAAAGAGTAAGGGTTGTAATTTATGCCCTGGGGGGATATAAGGTTTTTATAGAAAGGGTTGTAGTAAAATCTTCAAAAAGGGCTCATTCGGTTGGAAATAGAAAGGACTAGTGCACTTATTAATATTAGAAAGGGATTGGAGGGCAACTAACCCCCCTCTCACGCCCTTCATTTCCCCGAACACTTCCAATCAAAATTTAAGATAGCCATTTTGTTCAACTTATTTTAAAGGTCTGGAAATTAGGTCTTTGAGGATGAAAAACCCCCCCCCCCCAACCCTCAGGGCAGGGGTTGCAAGTTATGCCCTGGGGGAAAATAAGGTTTCTTATAGAAAGCGTTGTCGTAGAAATTTCAAAAAGGGCTCATTCAGTTTGAAATTGAAAAAGCTAGTGCCCTTTTTAATAGTCGAAAGTGACTGGAGGGCAACTAACCTCCCATTTGCACCCACTATTTCACCAAACACATCCAATCAAAATTTTTAGATAGCTATTTTGTACAAGGTTGTTGAAAAATCTGGAAATTATGTCTTTGAGCTTAAAAACCCCCTACACCCCTAAGGGCAATGGTTTTAAGTTATGCCCAGGGACCATATAAGGTTCTTATAGATAGCGTTATCGTACAAACTTCGAAAGGGGCTCACTCAATTGGAAATTGAAAGGGCTAGTGCCCTTTTTAAAAGTCGAAAGTAATTGGAGGGCAACTAACCCCGCTCTCAGGCCAACAATTTTCCCAAACATATCAAATCAAAATTTTTAGACAGCTATTTTTCGTCAAGGAAGTTGAAAGTTCTAGAAATTGTGTCTTTAAGGATGACAACCCCCCACACACTCAGGACAAGGGTTTTAAGTTATGCCCTGGGGGTAAATGAGGTTTTTACAGAAAGGGTTGTCGTAGAAATTTCAAAAAGGGCTCATTCGATTGGAAATTGAAAGGGATAGTGCCCTTTCTTATAGTAAAAAGTGATTTATGGGCATCTAACCCGCCTCTTACGCACACCATTTCTCCAAAAACATCCAATCAAAATTTTGAGATAGCCATTTTTTCAAGTTAGTTGAAAGTTCTGGAAATTGTGTCTTTGAGGATGACAATCAATCAATCAATCAATCAATCGATCAATTTATTCATTGAATAAACACAACAAAACATGCTTCAATATAAACTCCCCCGTAAGGCTCTATGGCCAGGAAAAAAACAGGGGAGAAACAAAAATGAAACAAATAGAAGTATTTTCAATATAATGCATTGCATTTCAACCTTTCAAAGACTCAACACACACACAAACACAAAACAAAACAAAGAAGAGAAAAAAAAACAATAATTAAAAGACCCAAACAAAAAGCAATTTTATAAGAGCCCCCCCCCCCCCCCAAAAAAAAAAGATGTTGGACAATCCAATAAAATAAACCAAATTGCAAAATATATATTTGAAACCAAACTACAAAAAAAATTTATAAGAACTCAAAACCCCTCACAACAAACGTTTCCAACCCAGGCTAGTGTCACCCCCCCCTCAAATAATAATAATAAAAATTAACAAAAATATATTTAAACATGAAAAATCAAGACCTTAAAAAATTTCTTAAGATTCTTTTGAAAGTACCAAACGAGTGACATTCTTGAGCTGACTCAGGTAGGCTATTCCAAACGATATGACAAGCAGTTAATGGATTAAAGTCAGATCTCACCGATGGAGTAAATAAAATATTAATATTCCTTGAATTGTGAAGATGATGTGAAGACCTATCAGTGACGAAAGAAGGAGTAGTTTGAAGGGCTGTGGGAACATCACCATGAATGTGATGAAAAGGGAAAGACGCGTACGAAAGAGTGGAGAGAGACTGCAAATCAAGTAATAGGCTAGTTGGGTTAGTTGTAGAACAATTTGTTTCCTGTATAAGCCTTCTTGCCTTATCATATAACTTAGAAAAAAAAGAAGGTTTTTTTGGTTTCAAAAAAGAAGAGAAAGTTGACATCCATATTGTAGGGCAATAAGAGACGTAGGACTGAACTAAGCAATGGAACAGAATTTTTAAAACTGATTCAGGAAAAATATGTTTTAGCTTCGTCAAAATTCCAAGACTCCTTGAGATCTTCATTTTAATTAGTCCAATATGATGCTTGAATGAAATGTTTTCATCGGGAAGAATACCGAGAAATCGGACATATCGTTCCTTAGGTCTACTGAGAGAGCCCCTTGAAAGCTGGATTTTAGATAACTCACGGCACGCCAGAGAAATACGGGAAAAAATTAAAAAACTTGACTTAGCAACATTTAGGGCAAGGCAATTTGAACCAAACCAAAGAACGACTCTCTCAAAAAGGTCAACTAATTTGGGAAGCATCTCAGACTCAGTTCCTACAACAGTACCGAGTCCTTCCTCCGAGTACCGAGTCCATTAATACCTTCCCAGCCTCAACACGACTTAGCAGCTTCCTTATTCATCATGAGTCCTACTCCCTGTCTATGTACCCCATCCTTCCTGTCTGAGTAAACAAATTCTATATCCCCTAATTTCATGCTTCCTACCACTGGGATATGAATTTCTGAAACTCCTAATAAGTCCAGTTCGAATCGTTTGAATTTGTAAGTCAATATGTCGGTACGATAGTCATTTTTTAACGTCGTAACATTCCAAGTTCCAATTTTCATGTTCTTTAAATTATTGGAATTATTTTGGCCTCAGGAAAAGCAATGATTCCGGATACAAGTGCAGGACGGGCATGACATATCTTCTCAATTCTACACCGAAGTGCTTAAGCCGGCTTAGAACTGGTTAGCAGGAAATCCCTGGGGCCTCCAGTATGAATTGAGGTTTTGTGCAATACTGGGCCCATCTTGGTCACAACATGGTTTTCAGCACTTGGTGATACTTTTCTATCAACAAGAGTCGAAATCCTGGACAGACAATCTCAAGCCTATTACCTCCAACTCGATATATATTCCTAAAATGCCTAAAAATATTTATACTAAAAAATGCCTAAAAAACGCCTAAAAATATTTATGCTACACGAACTAATGGTATTAAGGTTAAGCTTTCAAGGAATATTAACGCGGATGCTGAACTAAATCAAAATAAACTATGATCATGGAGATTGTAAACAGGGTGACAAAGCAATATCACATTAACGGCTTACATTATTAACTTAGACCTTTCAGGGTAAGTTGTGACAGATTTTGAACTAGTCAGAAGACACTATGTGTATACTTTGTATACTACTTCTACGGTTACTGTAACTACTGACACTTACGGGTATTAAGTTGAAACGTTTAGGGGGAGTTTCAATTAAACAAAAAAACTATACGCATGCAAGCATTAAAAGGGTATATAAGTAATATCATAGGCAGCGCTGATCTATCATAGCAAGTAATATCATTGGTATTTTGAAGGAGCTAATTTGGTTGGAAATTCAAAGTTATGTACCCTTTTTAAGAGTAAAAAGTGATTGGAGGGCAATCTGCCCTCCTCTTTAGCTCATAATTTTCCAAACACTTCCAATCAAAATTTAAGATATATATTTTGTTCACCATAGTTCGACGGTCTTGTAACTGTATTTCTTGGACTATTACGTAGGTCAACCCTCAAAAGTTATGCAATTTGCACATTATGTTTAAAATCTAAATATTGCCTTAAGATTAAATCAAAATGCACTGTGTTAATGCTAATTCCCAGTAAGGCATCTCAGCAATATCCCAAGAAGGACTGAAGGTGCTATGTTCAAACTTTTGGGGCTACTTTTATTAGTACTTGTGGTCTTAAAATTTAACCAAATCAAAATAGTGTAAGTGTATCCAATCTGTCAAAGTGTGTAGACAGATTTTGCGAATAGCATCAAGTTTTCTATTTCAGGTCGACTAGAGGAGGTATGAAACTAAATTAAACACTACTATTTGTTTCCGAACTTTAAAAAGGGTGTATGGTATTAAAAATTGCTGAAAATTTTTTCCAGCATACAAATTGCAGGCCAAACTATAAAGTCTTAAAACACGAAACGATTTAACTATTATTTTGTTTTTCCCTCAAAAGACTATTTCAATATAAAACAAAAGAAATTAATAACAAAACAAGTTTTTCAAGGAATAGTAAAGAGCTTCTTTAAACCAAAAATGAGCAAAAATAAAATCAAATAATCTACCAAGCGTAAAACTACCCCAAGTACGCTACGGTAAATAAATGAAACCCAAACCAATCAGTACAATAAACAAACTAGTCAAACTCAAAATGAGCAGAAATTAACATGAGTAGGGCTCAAAACCCCTATGCCTTCCCAAGGCCAGAACATAGTTTGCACATTACTGGAAAAATTTAAATATTATTTTTTTAAAACTTTAATAAATCAAGCATTTTTAACAAAATATTTTTTGTTAAAAATAATTTTGATAAATATCAGTATATGTATATTAAACTGACCAGGCACATTCATTTGTATTTTTTTCAGTGAAGTGCAAATTATGTTCTGGCCTTAAAAAGGTATAGGGGTTTTGAGCTCTACTCATGTTAATTTCTGCTCGTTTTGAGTTTGACTCTGTTAATTATTGTAATTTCTGTAGGTTTTTGGTTTCATTTATTTATCAATGCTGACTTGTTGTAGTTTTACGCTTGGTACATTATTTGATTCTATTTTTTCTATTTTTTATTTAATGGTGTTCTTTATTTTTCGTTGAAAAGCTTATTTTATGGAAAAAGTTTTTTTAATTAAGAGTACTTTTAAAAAAGGCTTTTTATTGTTCTATTTAAATGACTCTTGGGTTTCAGAGTCGTTCTTAAGGAACTGTGACAAAATTCGAACTTAAGCGTAAAGAGAGGTGCTGAGAATGGGGACAATTCTCCTCATATACGCAATAATTTCTGTTCGTTTTAAGTTTTAATGTTAATCGTTACTTTCAGTTGAATTTTTTTTTCTTTTTAATTTAAGTTCTGTTTTTTTTTAAATAGTACCAGGAAATCTGGCTCCACCTTAACGGAAAAATTCTCCCTCCCATGGAAATATCCTCTAGACAATTCAATCCTGGTGAAAATTCACCCTTAACATCGCTATGCTTAAAATTGAGTCGGCAAAGAGAAAGCAAGATCAATAAAAATAATTTCCCATAGTAATTATGGAAAGTTTCCTCTTTGTAAAATTTCCCCAGAAAAATTCACCCACTAGAAACTTCCCTCCCCATAGAGAACTCTCCCCGAAGAAAATCTCCCAGCAGAAAATTAAGCCCCTACCCGAAAAATGTTTGCATACTTTCAAGCAACGAATGCTGTGCTTAAACTACGGACAAAACTTATAACTTAAAGAACTTTCCTCTGGGGTTGTAGGGGATCATGCTATCTCAAAAGGCAAAATTATTGGGCCTATGAACTATTCTGAACAAAATTGCAACCTCGACATTTTGATCCAACAGTGTCGGGAAAAGGGTGTGGAAGGGGACCTAGTCACCCTTTACTCTTTTTGGTCACTCAAAAAGGGCACTAGAAGTTTTAATTTGCGTTTGAATGAGCCATATATTGATGCTCTAGGACCACTGGGTTGATACAAATACCTTGGGAAAAAACAAATAAAGACGCATCCATGATCTTTCTTCTGACAAAAAATGCAAAATTCTACATTTTTAGAAATAGAAGCAGAAAGCCTCTACAGAAGGGTTATCCAGTACTGCTGAATCTGTTTATGTTATTTTCATTATGAATCTTTAACTTTTAGGGAGAGTTTCCCCCTTTTATTTTAAATCAGGTAAAATTTGTAAGGCTCTTAGGCTTTGATGATTAGCACTAAACTGAATGAAATTTATATATTTGGAACTAGCATTATAAGCAGATCTTTTTTATATATTTATTGGTATCAAAGTACCGCTGTTTAGAGTTTCGGTTACTGTTGAGCCGTGTCACTCAAGCTGTTGCAGCACTTATAAGGAACCTAACGCTCACGATTATACATCAGATCTTTTTATGATTTAATTGTTAATAAACACAATTGATAAGATATTCCTATGTGTCACTTTATGAAAATATCTGTTTCCTTCTATTAGTAAAAGAAAAAAAATCATAGATTTGCATCAGTTTACAGTTCTCATCTTTTACTATTAATTTCTCTGTCGAAAAATGAATCTTAAAGTTGGCTAACAGTCTTATAGATCAAATATAATAATAACCTTGGATATTGGCATTTTAGTAATCCAACTCTTAGAGTCACAAGTTTGATGAATATAATAAAACGACTTTATACTGGAATAGAAAATTACACTCAGAGTAACAACTTTATATTTCAGGTCAGAAAGGACTAATTGCAAGAGGAGAGGTGCATCTTGGATCAGCTGGAAATTGGGCATTTGGTATACCGGAAAAATATAGAGATATCGTGTATCCTCACCTATATGATGAGGTAGTATTTATGGCACCCCCTGCAATTCGAAAGCCATATTGGTATGCATTTGTCTCACCTTTTCACTATACATTGTGGGCTGCTATTGCATTTTGCATATTTGTTGGTGGTTTAGTTAATTGGACGATTGCCAAACTATGCTTTTTAAATACTCATCGCTGGCAAAACATGGGTTTTTCAGCTCTGTACAATTTCGGAGCTATTGTTGCAACCACCATGCCAACTGATCATTCTCCAGCCCCAACAAGACTGTTTAATCTATCAAGGCTTTTAGCCTACTTTTTCTTAACTGCTGCTTTTACTTCATCTATAATTAGCTACTTATCTGTACCCCTAACAGAGGAACCCATAAACTCCATAAAACAGGTTGCTGATTCGCGACTGAGTCTTACGGGAATTGCAGATTATTACAATTATTTTAAAGACTCTGTTGATCCACATATGGACAAAATTATGCAAGGATACAACATAAGAGATGAAACTTTTGACGCCTACGAGTATGTCAATTCTCGAGTAGGGGTTTCTATAGACAGCAAAAGGATACTGAAATACTACACTGATGTTATATATAAAGACCGATTGAACAATCCTACAATTCATATTGTAAAAGAAAATATAGCAGTGGCCCAAAATGTGGCAGTAGCTCCAAAGAATTCGATTTACACAGATGCCTTCTCCAATATTTCTGTTCGTCTTTTTGGAACTGGCCTGCATCAGTACTGGACAAGAGAAGCTACTCTTGTAGCTAAAAAGAAATATGAAAAAAATCAGCCTGATCTCTATGAGAAAAAGAGATTCGACTTACAAAGCTACCAGGCACCGTTTATAGTCTGGAGTATAATGTTAACGGTCGCTATTACAGTTTTTATTTGTGAAAGAATTGCATTTAACCAAGGCAAAAATTCCTGAAATATTGACTATGGATGTAGTCAAATTAGTGACAAACAAACCTCACAAATGCTGAAGCATTCGAGTCTTTCTTTTCGCTGTATTTTATTTTGATCCTTCAAGTGAAAAAAAGCTTCAGATTCACAAGTAGCACTGTCTCGTGTTTTCGTTGGATATAAGTTTATTATAATTAGTTGCAAATGCGCCTCTTTGAGGCAAAAAAAATCTGTAGCCCCCTTTTTGCTTGTATTTTTGCTTAGTTCTGTTGACAAGAAACAAACACTTAAGATGTAAAAATAATCAAATCTAAATCTTATTAACTTTTGCGTAAACAATTAGTGACAACAAAGGAGTTGACAAAATATTTATTTAGGGTATTAAGTTAAAATTTCCGGGACTACTACTATTAA
>JAQQPU010024320.1:0-12737 GCA_029168905.1 Artemia sp. Kazakhstan ARC1039
AATAATGTTTGTAGTAGCACTTTTCTTTTTTTTGGACTGAATTTTTTGGACGAAGAATTTTCAATTTTTTTTGTTTTAAGTATATTCTGGCTGTACCAATGGTACCCTATGGCTGCTCATCGACACAAATCAGCTGTCCCAGTGGTACTCTATGGCTATTTATCAACACTACCTATTTTATTGTATATATTAAATTATTAATTTTCAAACTTTGGAAGGATCAAGACTTGCACAATATTTTTTTAAAGTGAAAATGAAATATTCGAAGAAAGTGTGTGCACATAATAAAATCATCGTTTCGTTGAATGCTGATAAGGATAAATATTTGAACTATGAAACAAGCATTAACCTTTTATGAAATGTATGCGTACGTGATCATGAAAGCAAGGAGCTAAATTCCTTTGGAGTACCCAAGAATTTACATCTTAAAAATGTTGGATATACTAGATTATCATTTCCAGAGATGATAATGCTCATAGAGAATGCAAACATAAAAATAATTGTCGATAATAGGGGATAACTTCTTGCTACTGTTAGTGGTAACACGTTATCTGTTGATATATCCTGTCATAACCATTCTTGTATTAGCAATCTAAAGAAGACAAGAAGAAGACAGGCATACTCCTGTACTAATCTCGTTAACCATATCTTGGCTACGGGCTAGAACTATTACCTTTGTAAAAATAATAGTAAGTAAGAAAGTAAGTAAGTTTATTTATAACCCGCAATATAAAATAAATGCGGAGTAAAAAACAAAAAATAAAATAATATTGTCCACAAAGAAATAATAAGAAAAACACAACATAAATAACAAAACAATATTTATAAATCTCTAATATGGAAAAAAAATAAGTGAGGGGGTCACTGGCAAATATCTTCCTTGGAGTATTGGTCCTAAGGTCCTTAGCGATGTTGTCAAGCAGCACTAGAGGGTCGATAAGTCCAAAATGAGAAATAATCTTGTGATTTCTGTACCACCTTGGTAAATATAGCAGGAATTTACAATGTTTAAAATAGCCTCTCCTTAGCTGAAGACGGTCTTTTTTGCGAATTAAAGGCTGCGAACCGGAAAAAAAAAGAATTTTAGGAGAACAAAAACTATGGTAAAGTTTACATAAGCCTCGGCGGCTGTACATCCCTCTATTAGGCGAGATTTTACCATATGAGAAGCGAATACACTGAAGAGCACTAGCATCCAGAGACGAGCATGCAGTCGAAAGTGTATCACAAAAAGTAATCCCAAGCCATTTCAACTTTGAGACACACTTTAGTAGCCTTACAACCATATGTTAAGGAGGAGCTGGTTTAGAAATATTAAAAGACAGAAACTCGCATTTTGAAGCATTTACAGAAAGCCCAATCATACTCAAAGCATTAATCAGAACATTTAGATTTTTTGTGAGGCCTGACCTAGTATGACTAACTATCAGAACATCATCAGCATAGCCAATGTGACTAACATCAGTATTTTCTAAAAACACAGTAGGAGACAGCATTTGAAAACAGTCATCAAGCACAGTTTTAAAAATATATGGAGACAGCACACCACCTTGCCTGACTCACTTCTTTACTGAGATAGGTTCGGATATATCAGACATCCATTTTAACCGAACCAACGAATTAAAATACCAATATTGTAGAACTTTTACTAGGGAAGAATTAACTCCTGCTTTAACTAAGCGGTGAAGCGCTTGCGAATGTACAACGTTGTCAAAAGCGCCTGAGATATCAATCGAGCAAAAATAAAGTAGCCTTTTTTGCTTTTTTGCCGAGACTAGCAACTGACCAAGTATATGATGGACTTGATAACAACCAAGACCGGCTCTGAACCCAACTTGATAATCAGAAAAGTCACATTTAGTCAAAACTTCAGGCAATACGGCATACTCGAGCAGCTTGCTCATGAAGCAGGACACTGTAATGGGTCGATAACTGGAACACTGATCTGCGTCCTTTCCAATTTTCGAAAGTGATGTTACAATTCCCGAAAGAAAACTATCTGGAACTAAGGACTGGGCTAAGCACATCTGAAATAGGAGCTGAATGTGTGTTAGCAATAATGGATACTTAATGCTGAAATGATTGTAACACAGACCATCCATATCAGGAGCAATTGATTTCTTAACACTCTTTGAAGCCCGATAGATATCACCAGTAGATATTGACAATATATGGGCTTGCCGAAGAACTTGAGGAACAGTATTATGAAATAAGGAAGAAAACATGGACTGGATAGAATTATTAAATGTAGAAAAAACACGAGTAAAATGAGCAAAAATATCACTGATTTTAATAATCGAAACGGTGGCAGGCACACACTTGCTACTGATAATTATATTGGACCAAGACTTCCGATCCGAGGGCTATTCAAACCATTCAGGCGGGCTTGACGCAAAGAAGATCCGAACCTACTTTTCGAATTTTGCTTAATTTTAAATACTTCACCAGACTTGGGCCGATCACAAGCAATCCAAAGGCGAAGCCAAAACTTCGCACGTAATTTAGTTTTTTTCACTTCTGGGCACACATTCCATAATGGTTTTCTGGTACCAAATTTAACACATTCAACAGGAACTGAAACTGAAGCAACTGCCTTCAAACAATGTGCAATCTGGTAATAGTAACAATTTAAGTCGATCTTAGATTTCGATGACCTTACAGAGGTTTGTAAAAAGTGAAAAGGTACTTTAAGGCTTGATAATAACGAGCAAAGAACACACAAATAAACTTCAGAATTTACTCGTTTCCAATTTGGCTTATCAAACCGAATGTGATAATAGAAAATGAAATAGCAAGCAAAATAAAAAGGGCATTGGTAGACAATATCACTAATGAATATAAAAATGAATTGACAGAAAATAGAGCGCATGTGAACATTACTACTACCATTGATCATAAACCAACATATATAGCCAATGAACTTAATAATACCAAAGACGAAACGCATATTGAACCTTTAGCTGACACCACTGAACAGATTCACAATGTTAATTTATTGAACAGATTCAAAATGTTCAATGATAATTTCTTAAATTATCAAATATTTTCAATAAGTCAGATGTATCTTAACAGTCTGTATTCTTATTAATCAAAAATAAAACCCAACTTTCTTAAATGATCAAATACTTTTTTCTAGATCAGATACATCTTAACCAAATGTATTCTTATTAGCCAAAAATAAAACTCAAATTTCTTAAAGAATCAAATATATATAATAAGTCAGATGCATCTGAACCAAATTTATTCTTATTAGTCAAAAATTACACTCACATTTCTTAAATGATCAAATATTGTTTTTAAATGGATCAGATATATTTTAACTGAGTGTACTCTTATTAGTCAAAAATAAAACCAAAATACCTTAAATGATCAAATATCTTTTAATCGATCAGATATATCTTAAAAAAATGTATTCTTAATCGTCAAAACTAAAACTCAAGTTTCTTAAATGATCAATCAGTAAATCAATATTTTAATTATTTAACATATTTTAAATAATATTTTAATAATTTAAATCAGTAAATCAAACATAAACCCAAGTTTCATAGATGTTCAAACATTTTTAATATATCAGAAATTTCTTAACCTAGCGTATTCTTATTAGTCAAAATTAAAACTAAAGTTTCTTAAATGATCAAATATTTTTAATAAGTCAGATGTATCTTAACCGTGTGTAATCTTATTAATCAAAAATAAAACCCAAATTTCTTAAATTATATAATACTTTCTAATGTTCAAATATTCTTCAATATATCAGGAGTATCTAAACCCAGTGTATTATTATTAGTAAAAAATAAAACTCAAGTTTCTTAAATGATCAGATATTTTTCATAAATCAGATTCATCTCAACTGTATGTATTCTTATTAATAAAAAAAAAACAAAGTTTCTTAAATAATCTTAAATGAAATCTGAACTGTCTTAAATAAAACTTGAGTTTTATTTTTGACTAACAATAATACATTTGCTTGAGATACACCTGATTTATTAAATATATGTGATCATTTAAGAAATTTAGTTTATTTTTTTGACTAATAAGAATACACTCGGTTAAGAGACATCTGATTTATTAAAATATTTGACCGTTTAAGAGACTTGGGTTTTATTTTTGATTAATAAGAATACATCCCGTCAAGATACATAATATTTATTAAAAATATTTGATCATTTAAGAAACAGTTTTATTTTAATTTTTTTCTAATAATAATAAGATTGCGTAAGATACACATGATCTATTAAAAAATACTTGATCATTTAAGAAATTAGGGTTTTATTTGTGATTAATAAGAACACACACGGTTCAGCTAAGTCTGATTTACTAAAAAATACTTGATCATTTAAGAAACTTGATTTTTATTTTTTAACTAATAAGAATACATTCAGTTAAGATACATCTGATTTATTAAAAATGTTTGATCATTTAAGAAACTTGGGTTATATTTTTGGTTAATAAGAATAGATAGGATTAAGATACATTTGACATATTAAAAATATCTGATCATTTAAGAAACTTTTGTTTTATTTTTACTAATAAGAATGCACACGTTTAAGATATATTTGATTTGTTAAAAGTACTTGATCATTTAAGAAACTTGAGTTTTATTTTTGACTAATAAGGATACATTCGGTTGAGATACATCTGATCTATGAGAATAATATTTGATCATTTCAGGAACTTGGGTTTTAATTTTGATTAATTAAAATACACGCGGTTAAGGTATATCTGATTTAAAACGTTCGATTTACTAGCTTACCCTAAAAATAATAGTAACATGATAAAGTAATGCATAAAATATGTTTACTGAAATAGCGACATGTAGAATATTAACATAAAAAATATATTACATGTATTATTATACATTATTAATATCATTGAACAACTTTGGACATTTTGAATCTGTTCCATAAAATAATTCATCATGTTCTCTCTTGATAGTGTAGGTATTTTTTTTCTCTTAGTTCGTAATCAGTAGAATAATAATTAATCCATATTGAGTCATCACAATTTTTACTGTGGTGTCAGATAGAGGTTCTTTATGCGTTTCGTCGTTGGTATTATTAGGTTCATTGACTATATCTTTTGGTTTATGATCAATGGTAGTAATAATGTTCACATGTTATTTTTTTTTCATCAATTCATCTTAATATTCATTAGTAATGTTTGCTGTCAATGCACTTTTTATTTTTCATGCTATTTCATTGTCTACTATCACATTGTTTTTACACAAATAACAGTTTTGGTACGTAGACAAAAGGGCAGGAGTATGCCTGTCTTCTTCTTGTCTTCTTTAGAATGCTAATACCAGAATGGTTGTGATAGGAGCTACCAACAGGTAACGTGTTACTACTAACAGTAATAATAATAATAATAATAATAATATAATGCAAAACAAATAGGCCACAGGGCCTCTACAAAAATCTTTTAAATTGAAAAAAATTGTAGGCATTTTCACCCTAGTATTTGTCCAGTCCCTGCTTGAACGAGTTTAATGAGTTGTCATTGATGACTTCAAAGGGGAGCTTGTTCCAGTGTTGTGTTACTCGGTTCTTGAACGCCCAACGACCGATGTCCTTTTGGAACCTCTCCTCTTGAAGCTTGAGGTTGCGACCACGAAGTTTCGTGTGGCTGAAGCTGAGAACATCGGTAGCCTGGATGTTTTCGTAGGCGTCGTAGCAAAGCTTGTATACGTGAATGAGGTCTCCAGTAGCAAGAAGTTGTCCCCCATCTTCGACAATTATTTTTATGTTTGCATTCTCTTTGAGAACTATCATCTCTGGAAATGAAACTCTAGCATATCCACCATTGGCATGATGGAATTTCTTGGGTACTCCAAAGGAATTTAGCTCCTTGCTGTCATGCCACCGTACGCATATATTTCCAATAATGTCCCCATTAATTCTTTGTCCATAGTTCAAATATTTCTCCTTGTCAGTATTAAACGTAACGACGATTTTATCATGTGCACACACTTTCTTCGAATATTCCATTTTCACTTTTTAAAAATATTATGCTATTGTTTATCCTAGCCACTTAGTTTCGATGAGCGGCCATAGAGTACCATTGGTACTGCATCATAAATAGAAAAAAAATAAAAAATAAAAAAAAAGTTGAAAAATTTTCCGTCCAAAAAACATTTAGTCCAAAAAACGAAAATTGCAACTACAAACATTTTTTTTTCTAATAGCAAAAATCACGACTAACCTATCTATATCATTCTCATTTTGTATTTCGAAAATATTAAATGTGAATTTTTTTTGTCTTAAGTATATTTTATGTCAATTTAAAACATGTAAAAAAAGTTGAAAAAACTTTTATTGTAAAAAAATATAAAAATAAAAGTTAAAAAAATTAAACTTAAACAAAGTTTAAGTAAAGGGGGAGAGGCCAAAGAGTAGGGGAAGGGTATTGGGTTTTCGGAGGTTGGGGTCCATGATGGTTAATGGCTGCCGTATCATCGCCCAAAATTTATACGACTTTTTACAAGAGCAATTTATAGTGGCACAAATAGTATAACCACTATTGGCGCTGTCGAATCCATAACCAGCTCACTACTTGATTTCTAAGGATTTTACTGGATTTCTAAGGATTGTTCTGTATATCTATATTAAAATTCTCTTCTCGGCTTGTAAGACTTTATTAGTTACAACTTTATGCATACTCCAATACCAAAAAATATTTTATATTTGCTGCACTCCTCCCTTTGTATTTGTTTATTATAGTGACCATAGCCAAGAAGTAAAGCTAGGTCAATCAACTTCTGAATGATTAATATATTCTAATCATATTCTGACATTTATATAATTTGGCTTGGGAGTCACCACTCTCTCAGACTTACCTTTAGTTGATAAGCGATTAAAATTTCAACCCTTTACCTGTTTCATTCAATCCAAATAAAAAAAATATATTCTTATTATTATCATTTGGTTTTATCATGATATTCATATCCTTAGTTAAGACCCTTCAGACCATTTGAATGCTATGCTATACTGAACGAACATCATAATTTGGATCATTGACCTATATAAAGACAGGTATCAAAAGTTTATCTCATTTGCATAATTCTTAAGTATAATCGGTATCTATTGACATTTTCTAGTCCCTCAGGCTGTAAGTTCCGTATTGTATATTATTTTAGTCGAAACTGTATCGTCTTTTGATCACTTTTAGAGTCCATATATGGTTTTCAATCCGCGTCTATTAATGCTATAACTTCAGGGCATGCCGAGGGGAATGTTGAGCTAACGAAAAGGAATTAAGTGCATTCTACTGCTACTACTAATACTGCTACAAAGACTATTACTACTGTGGCAAAGGCTATTAAGGTGAAACATTGAAAGAATAATAACTGGAATATGCGACTAAATCAAAACACTATGCGCCTGCTGGCTGTCAAAAGGGCCTGGTATCTTAAAAATGGCTTGAATTATCATGTTGAAATCTCCAGAACATGTCGAGGCGGATTTTTAACTGACCAAAAGGCAATATGTGATACTACTGCTACTACTACTGCTACGACTATTACTAATAGCAAGGCTTAGGGTATTAAAGTGAAACTTTAAGCTTTTCAGCTTTGAAAAGGACATATCAGCAATGGTGCAGGGACAGCTCAGAGCATAAAGTTGAAGCCTTATGGACATGTTGAGTGGGATTTTTTAGGGGTATTTTGAGCTAACTAAAACACTTTGACATGCAGTTTGTCAAAATGATGTATCAGCAATTGAGGGGGAAGCTGAGTCATTAAAAAGACAATCTGTGTATGATTCTGCTACTGCTACTACAACTGCTAATGTACTCTGTATACTGCTAATCTACTACTTCTTCTAAGGGTAAGGGTGTCAAGGTGAAATTTTAGTTAATGTTGAGAAGGTTGTTGCACTAAATCACAACACACTATGTTTTTTACAGTTTTTTAAAAAGGCGTATCAGCATTATTTTGACACTGTCAGGACACGCTGGGGCAAATTTTTCGAACTAACCGAGAGGCTTAAATTATTAAGTTGAAATTTTTATGGCATGCTGAGAAGGTTCTTGACCTAACTCAAAACTCACTCAGTGCATGAAGGTTGTCAAATGGGAGTATCAGCAATATCAAAGAAATGGTTTAGGGTATTAAGTCGAGCCGCCTGAGGCCAACACAGCTACGCACGCTCCTCCTCCATCCCAATCTATTCAAAGCCTCCATTTTTACACCCGCCCACGAAGTTCCCATTTCCTTTAGATCTTTCTTTATGACGTCCTGCCACCCCAGACATGGACGACCCTGCCTTCTGTTTAACCCTAGACGGTTGGCCGAAAAGAACAATCTTCGGCAATCTGTCTTCCTTCATCTGCATAACGTGCCCTAGCCACCTCAACCTTTCTTTCATTATAGCCCTAGAGAGCGGTATTCAACCATATTTTTCGTATAGCCTATTTTTTGAAATGCGGTCAGTCAGTCGGGTACCCAGAACAACCCTTAAGCAATTTCTCAGGAAAACAGCTACTAAATCTTCATCCGATTTTTGGAGCGGCCATGCTTCAGGGCCATATTTTACCAGTTTCATCGCTGTAGCTTCTAATTTTCTAATCGTGGTTTGCAGCCTTATCTTCCTATTCTTCCAAACTTTTTTTGACTGTGAAAAAACAACCTACGCCTTGGCTATTGAACTTTTAACATCTTCGCTGCTCCCATCACCTTTACTAATAATACTACCAAGGTAAGTGAAGCTGCCCAATCTTTTCATTACCCAACGTCACCTTTCCATCTTCACTTATTCCTAGCCTTAGTGACTTAGTCTTCTTAACATTAATTTTCAAACCTATTCTATTACCCTGAATTCGCAAAAACTCTAAAACTTCATTCACTTTGCTCATACTTTCATCTAGGATGCTTAAATCATCAGCATAATCTAAGTCCAGGAGACTTTTTCCTCCCCAATTTTTTCCGTGGTCTCCCATTGCCTTTTCTCTGCTCCTTACTACTACTACTACTTCTATTACCACTACAGCTACTACTTATTCTGCTACACCTGCAACTGCTACTAATAGTACTGAGATGAAACTTTCAGGGAATGTTAAGAAAGATGTTGAATCAAAATACAATATGGGGATACAAGTTATCCAAATGAAGTTTCAGCTATATCTACGAACAGCTTAGAGTATTAAGTTGAAACTTTCAAAGCATGTTGAGGGGGATGTTGAACCAATGAAATGGCACTGTGTGCATGCTACTACTATTACTAGCAGTAGCACTACTACTGCTACTGCTATTACTACTACTACTACTACTACTACTACTACTACTACTGCTACCAATATTACTGAGGTTAAGGGTTTTAAGCTGACATTTTCAGGGAATGAATGGTTTACAATGAACTAAGTCAAATGCACTATACATTTGTAGATTTTCCAAATGACATATTATTCCAAATGACATAGAAACATTTTAGGGACGATGGAGAGTATGGAATTTGACCTTTCAAGGAAACTACAGGTACCACTGCTACTTTCACTATAATCGCTACACACTGTACTACTGCTACTACTACCACTATTACTACTTCAACTTTGACTAATTATGACTGCCAATATAAATATTTACTATTCTAATTGCTTGCGTTTGTGACTACTTACGACTGCAAATACTTGTGACTGCGAATAATTACGACTCCGAATTCTTGCAACTATGACTCTAATTACTTTTAACTATGACTGTGGGTGTTTGGAACTACTATTTTGACTACATGCGACTGTGTAATTTACTGCATCTGCAGCTACTTACGACTGCCACTAAAACTAATTACGATTGTGACTTCGAATATTTGACCCAGTGACTGTCACTACTTAAGACTGTGACTACTTGTAACCGCAACTTCGGCTAGTTGCGACTGGTACTACTGCTACAAATACTACTATAACTTCTACCTATACTGCTATTACTTCTAGTATTACTGCTACTACATCAAAACTAAATCAAAAGAGTTTAAGGGCATCCAGGTTATCAAAATGGTATATGTGCAATATCTAAGAAACGGCAAAGGGTATGAACTGAAATTCAGGACACGTTCAGCCGGAAATTGAACTAAATCACTGCGCACTACGTGCATCCAAGGTTTTCAAGGTGGTGCAGCTTTGATATCTTATGAAAGGTTCAGGGAATTAAGTTCAAAATGTAAAGGTATTTGAATAGGGGGTTGATTAAAATTTGTCTTTACTAAAGGTTGTAGCAGGTTAGTAGTTAGACATATCCCTACCGTTTTCCTTGCAGAACTCCAAAAATAAACCAGATTTACAACCTATGCATATTCATATTTTCCCCGTACCTATCCATCTAAAGTGTTATACTTCAACTATTACCAAAAAGTGTTGCAAAATTTTGTCCAACATATAAAAAGTAATCAAAAATCTAGATTCTTAAAGAGATTAACTCTGAAAAAAAATTTCCGTAAATGAAGTTTTCCAAAGAAAAATAATCAGCTACGTTAAACCAAAGATGAGCAGAAATAAAGTTTAAATAATTTACAAGTTTAAGACTACAGTAAATAACCATTACTAAATAAATGAAACCCAAAGCGATCAGAAATTGCAATAAATGTCAGAGTCCAACTGAAAACTAGCAGGAACTAAGAGAAGCAGGGTTTGGTGAATAATAAAATTTTGGTGAATAATAGGAAAATAATAAAATACAAGTGGCTTCAAAAGAAGAATTAAAGATAAGACAAAACCAAAAAGATCAATTTCCAGATAGTAAATAAAACGAAAATACAAAGCAGATATTTTCGTAAAGAATTCTGTTATACCAACCTCAATGCAAAATAGCTTACCTTTTTAAGTACGACGTACCAAAGTACCAAGACGAAAGACGAAGAGATGTCCAAAAAGAAAGAAAAAGTCATTCTCGTCTAATTAAAATATAGAAAAAACGAAGAAAAATGATGCAAAAAAGTAATCATTAAAAATAAGAAATATTGAATAAGTAAAAAAAAATATAATCTTTTGAACTGTAAAGCAACAATCAATAAAAGAGCTAAAAAGAGCTAAAAAAAGAAATATAAAAAGTGAAGAATGAAAAAAGATGGCAAAAAATATTGAGAAGCAAAAAATATAGATTATGTATTATAAATTATAACATTTAAACTACAAAAAGAATAATTAAATTGAATAAGGCCCGTGAAAAAAGAACAAAACGAGAGAATAAGAGTAAGAAAGAAAACCATTCAAAAAAGACAAAATGTAGTTCACAAAAAGTAAAAAAAAGAAATTATAAAACATATATATAAGAACATATAAAGAGAAATGAAAAATTTAGAATAAGTATAAGAAATATAAATAGAACTAAATTGAGTAGATTTGAATCTATGAGAAGAGAAGTTGACATTTTTTTTTCTAGGGTATTCCAGAAAGGAGGGATATCATTGGAAACCGATTGCCGTTGTCTGCCACCCACTTCCTAAAATTTTTAAGTTTTTGAATATAGATCATGTAGATATACTTTTCCTTGACACACATGGAACAGAATTACTGGTACTTAAAACTATTCCTTTTTCAGAGGTTACAATTAAAATTATCGTCGTTGAGCTCTTTAGGAATGAGGTTCGTCATTTTGATGAAGATCACCCCATTATAAAGTATTTAAAAGAATATGATTATTCACTTTTTTCTGGACTGACACTGCCTAACCGCCCAAAAGATGGCGTTTTTATATTGAATAAGGAGATAAGCGTATCAAAGCTGAAGGATCTTACAGCATGTCGATTTTTCGACATAATCTTTGGAGAGGCAGGCAAAGGAAAACAATGCGACAGTTCTTTATTTAGCGTCTATAAGAAGTCTTTTCAAACTTTATCTGAAGATTATTCAGATCTTCCAAGTGAGTTGACCAATAAATTTACCTAGGATGTTATTTGCATCTTACGTTAGACGAAGATTCAGAAGCACAAGGTTCGTAACGTAATTACCTAATTATCCAATGCTAAGAAAAACATGAGTAACATCTAATGCTGTACAATCCTCCGTAGCCACCCTAAATATGGTGTTTTTTAACTAAAGCCACAATGGTTCTTAACGTATTTGCCACCTTGCGATCATCCTATTTTTCAAAAGACCAGAATTGTATATTGAAATGTTAAACTTGTCTTATTTCATGTGTCAATATATAAATTTACAATTTTCATTTTTGTCGTGTATAGGAAGGTTTTGTTCCAGTTTTTGTCGCAGAGATTCTAAGATTACCAATTTTGTAGTTAAATGTTTACATTATTTAATTGTGTCAAAGAAATTTTCAGGTTTTTATGATTTAAAAAATGTTCACATCTTTAAATTTGTGTTTTAATTAGCGTTTTACCAATTTTTACTTACGTATTTTCTGACAAATCTAATTTCTTGAATGTATTGTTTTGGTAGTTTCTGGTTCTATTGCTATGACTTAGTTAAAATGTGTTCGGTATGATTGAATATATGAATGAAATCATTTCTTGAATGTGTTTTGGTGGTACTTTCTGGTTTTATCGCTATGACTTAGTTAAGATTTGTTTGTTAAGAATGAATGTATGAATAAAATTACTTCTTGAATATAGTATTGTGGTACTTTCTGGTTTTATCGCTATGACTTAGTTAAGGTGTGTTTGGTATAAATGAATGTATGAATGAAATTATTTGTTGAATGTATTGTTGTGGTAATTTCTGGTTTTATCACTATGACTTAGTTAAGGTGTGTTTGGTATGAATGAATGCATGAATGAAATTATTTCTTGAATGTA
>JAQQPU010024321.1:0-12736 GCA_029168905.1 Artemia sp. Kazakhstan ARC1039
CCCCCCCCCCAGCCCTCAGGGTGAGGGTTGTAAATTATCCCCTGGGGGTATATAAGGTTTTTATTGAAAGCGTTGTCGAAGAAACTTCAAAAGGGCCCATTTGTTTGGAAATTGAAAGGGCTAGTGCCTTTTTTAATAGTTGAAAGTGATTGGAGAAAGACTAACGCCCCTATGACGCCCACCATTTTCCCTGACACATCCAATCAAAATTTTGACATAGCCATTTTGTTTAATGTAGTTAAAAGTTCTGGAAATTAGGTCTTAGGGGATGACAACCACCCTCACAGCCCTTAGGGTAAGAGTTGTAATTTATGCCCTGGGGGCATATAAGATGTTTATAGGAAGTGTTGTCGTAGAAACTCAAAATGGGCTCATTCGAATGGAAATCGAAATTCCTATTACCCTTTTTAATTGTAGAAAGTGATTGGAAGGCTTGACATTTTTATAGCAAAGATCGATGTGGGTATAATGTATTATTTTTTTGTTGTTGTTTAGACCAGAGCACTTTGTATCGAAGAAGTTGTCGTAGGAACTTCGAAAAGGGCTCATTCGATTGAATATAGAAAGGGCTGATGCCCTTTTTCATAGTCGAAAGTGATTGGAGGGAAACTGATCCCCCTCTCACGCCCACCCTCCCATTTGACTTTATATTTAAAAACTAAATGTTGCCATACGATTAAAACCAAAATGCACTGTTTTAAAGCTAATTCCCAATAAGGCATATCAACAGTATCCCAAGAACGACTGAGGGTACTATGTTCAAACTTTCGGGGCTGCTTCTGCTCTTAAAATTTAACCAAATCAAAATAGCGTAAGTGTATCCAAGATATCAAAGAAACTAAACAGATTTTTTGCGAATTGCATCAAGTTTTCCATTTCAGGTCAACTAGAGGAGGTATGAAACTAAATTAAACACTACTATTTGTGTCCAGATTTTTAAGAGGGTGTATGTTGTTAAAAATTGCTGAAAATTTTTCTCCAGCATACAAATAGCAGGCCGAACTATAAATTCTTAAAAAAACAAAAAGATTTAAAGTTTTATTTTCTTTTTCTCTGAAAAGACTATGTCAGTATAAAATGAACAGAAATGAATTAAAAAAACTTTTTGCACAAAATAAGTTTTTCAAAGAAAAGTAAAGAAGTCCATTAAACAAAAAATGAGCAAAAATAAAATCAAATAATCTACCAAGCGTGAAACTACCAAATGTCATTATCGATAAATAAATGAAACCCAAAACGAACAGAAATTACAATAAATAACTGAGTCAAACTCAAAACGATCAGAAATTAACATAAGTTGGGCGCAAAACCCCTATGCCTTCCCAATGCCAGAACAAAATTTGTACTTTACTGAAAAAATACAAATGAATGTGCATTGTCAGTTTAATATACATATACTGATATTTAGTAATCAAAATGTTACTATTATTTGATTTATTAAAGTAATAAAAGTAAAACAATATATATTTTTTCAGTAAAGTGCTAGTTTTCCCCCTGAACAGAATGCTGGGAATTTTTGTATTTTCCTCCTGAACTGACACGTTTTTTTATGTTTTAATATCATTTTTTCCCCAGGAGTGGTTGTATTTATATAGCTGAAAACAAATTTAAGTTTTTACAGTTATGAAATATAAAGGTGTCAAATATATTGGTTTTTGGCATTCAAAATTACATCAAAAATATTGAATTTAAATTTTTTATTTTTTTAATCTTAGTTTTAATGTTTTACTTTTAACAGACTACTTTGATAATGATTTGACGTACTTGACTTAATGCTCCTGCTGGTGGTCCAGCGTAGAGAGACACGTGACTCTTCGCCTCCATTCGGAACGGTCTTGTGCAAGCGTGACTGCTTCTTGTATTTCAGTGCCGATCATTGAGAGGTACTGGGTGAGGCTGTCCCTCCATCTGAACCGGGCCCTTCCGTGGGGGCGCTTCCAGCCATGCGCAGGGGGATCAAAATTGAAGAGAGTGCTGGCGGGTGTTTCTGCTGGCATGCAGACCAAATGGCCGAACCACCGTAGGGTTCGTGCAGCGACCTGACGAGAGTTGGGGGTCTGATCTGTTAGTGCCAGCAATCGGGTGTTCGAGACGAAGTCGTCCCATCTGATCCCTTCAATACGTCTCAAGAACTTTGTTTGGGCCACGTCTATGGCATCACGAGCAGAAGCAGCAGCCGGCCAGGTCTCAGCACCTTAGAGAAGGACTTGGGTTACGGTGGTGTTGTAGATCCGTATTTTTGTTTTTCGGCTGATGTTGGGCTTCGACCACACTGAACGGCATAGTCCTGCCATAATTGATGCGGCTTTTCCAATGCGCGACTGAACTTTGCGTTACTTTTTATAAGCAATTGAGTCTAAAGGCATTAAATATTTTGGTGTTTGATTACCAAGTTCAAAACTCTCGATATTGTTAAAAAATATCCGTCCAACGCGTCGGCATTGCTCAACAGAACTGAATGCTGAGAGTTTACACATTAGTTTTTGTAAGTAGGCTATTGTTTTGTGTATTTTTTCATTAATTACTTTTTCCATTTTGTATACTTTTACTTTAATTGACATACTTTTATCATTGCCTTTAGAAAAATGTTTGTCTCTTAGCTTCATTAAATAAAAAAAAAAAAAAAAAAACAGTTTTTCAACTGAAAGTAAGGAGCAACAATAAAACTTAAAACGAACAGAAATTATTACGTATATGAGGACGGTTGCCCCCCTCCTCAATACCTCGCTCTTCATGTCATGCCCTCAGCTCAGTTTTATATTTATGCCCTTATCTGTTCCTGAGAAATTGTTGACGCGCTCTATGACAATCAACATGCATGTAGTGTGTTTTGATTTTGTTCAACATCCCCTGAAATTATCTAAAAGTAGTCACAAGTAGATCTTGGACTAGTTGCAAGCAGTCACAGTCACAGCTGCATGTTGTTGCAGTCAGAAGTAGTCACTGTTGCAGTTGCCACTGCTCGCATATAAAGCCGTGGTAGTAGTAGTAGTGCCCCTGGAAGTTTATAGTTATTACCCTTACCCGTTTGTTACATATTGCAGATATGTCTTTCTGATAACTTGGATGTAGATATTATCTTTTTCTTCTTTTTTTTTTTAGCTCAACATGCCCTTCAAGATTCCTGGAAATTTCACACCAATACAACTAGTCTTTTTTGATACACCCCAGATCAAACATTCCCCCCTTTCCCTTTGATTAATCCTCTATGTTAAAAATGGAAAGGTTGGATAATTTGCAATCCTCGAATCGGGGGCAGTGGGAGCATGGCATCCTCAGGGGCAAAGTTAATCGACCTCATAACTATTTGAATACAATGGCTTTTAATATTTCCATCAGTGTAAAGAGGAGCATCTAAAAGGGCAAGAGGAGGGGGGCTGGCTGCACTCTATTCCTTTTTCCACACCCCTCTCAACATGACATTAAAGTTCCAACTTTCGAACCTTGCAGTGTTTTGGCGCACCTTCGTTTGGTGCACCGAAAAATTTAATTTAAAAAATTAGTGTTTGGCAATAGGACTTAAGCAACTCCGGTGAGTTTATTAACAGTATGCTAAATATCTACTCGGCCTCCCACCCTGTGCATGTAATTCTTGGGTCAATAGAAGATACGGTATTATAGATCCTAATGCTGCCACCGGCAGATGCCCTGAAGCTAACAATAAAGGAATCAATGGACACCCATCGTGTTCCCTTTTAAAACAGTAAATGTAACACCATTTTTTTTAATTATTGTGCTTGTTATGTGTATTGTGCAATTATTTGGTTAATTATGGTACTTGTGTGCTTAATTTATGAGTTTTAATTTTGTTCTATTTCTAATTTTCCGTCTTTCTTTTTTCTTTTTTTCCGAACAAATTAACCTTCCAATGAGGATAAATCTATTTATTTAGACAGTAAAAAAAAACAGGAACAAAAGTCCAGATATTTGGATCACATATACAGCGACCGTCTTCAGCAGAAATACTAAAATAATAAAATTGAAACTAGCATATTTATACACAACAAAATAAATAACTTTTCGGGTCATTTGTACCTTTTTTTCACTGTCTAAATAAATGGATTTATTCCCATTTGGAAGTTTATTTGTTCGTCGTAGAACGACAGTGTGGTCTGAGAAAACAACCCCTAATTAAAGGGAAAAGTTATTTATTTTGTTGGGCATAAATATGCTAGTTTCAATTTTATTATTTTAGTATTTCTACTGAAAACGGTCGCTGTATATGTGATAAAAATATCTTGGCTTTTGTACCTGTTTTTTCTCTGTCTAAATAAATGGATTTATCCCCATTGGAAAGTTTATTTTTACGTCGTAGAACGGCAGTGTGGTCTAAAAAACAACACCTAATTAAAGATGTTACGTCGAAAATAAGTCTTTTTTTCTTCTCTTATAATCCTTTTGTTATTGTGCTTGCAAAGGTCATAAATAAATTTAATTCAATTAAACTCAACACCCTTAGGCATTCCTTAGATATTACTATTGTACCCTTTTGACAACTCTCCTGCATATAAAGCGTTTTGATTTTGTTTGACATCCCCCTCAATATTTTCTAAAGGTTTTTCCTTAATATCCTTAGCCTTTTTGAAGACTCAGGATATTCTTTCCCTCTTATATATAAATAAAGGGCAACTTATATTAAACGTACAGCACTTACCCCTAGGGCTGAGGGGGTGTTTCATCCCTGGAAGCATAGTTATTTGACTTTCCGACTATTTTCAACAAGAGTTCTATTCTAAAAGTTTGATCAGATGTCTTTTGGGACATTGCAGCTAAAGAGGGCACGAGGGGCTTGTTGCCCTCTCATCATTTTTCAACATATCCCTCAACATGCCCTGATAGTTTATACCTTCAACTGTTCCCGAGATATTGCGATTGTGCCTTTTTGAAAAACTGGGTGCACATAGCATCTTTCGATTTAGTCAAACATGTCGCTCAATATTTCCCAAAATATCACCTTAATACGAACAATCTTTCCGAACACAATGAGAATCAAACATTCCCCCTTTTCATAAAAACAAGTCATTCAATTAAAAAAGAATAAATTATTCAATTTACAATCTTTGTCCTGGGGGCTTTGGGGGGGGGGGGATTGCATCCCCGGGGGCATAGTTACGAGACATTTTTCCTGTTCTGAACAAAATCTCTTTTTCCAATATTTAGATCAGTGTTGAGGGGAGGGGTATCTAAGAAGGGCAAAGGGGACTTGAGGTCCTTCAATCATTTTTCGACATCCCCCTCAACATACCCTGTAAGTTTCAACTTAATACCGTTCCTTAGATATTGTTGATGCACCCTTTTGACAACCAGTATGCACATGGTATGTTTTGTTTGTGCCCTGTGTTCCTCTCTTACGCTGTGGAGGGTCATGTCATTCCCATAGGAATGATTATTTTACATTTTGACTATTTTGAATAAGATGGCCAAACCAAAATGTGGATAAAAATATTTTCGGAGAAAGGGTATCTAAAAAGATATCGGAGTGGTGCTAGCTGTCCTCAATCCACTTAAAATTTATTCCCTTCAACATGTCCTGAAATTTTCAACTTAATATCCTCAGCAGTTACTAAGATATTGCAGATCCGCTTTTTGATAAACTGGATGCATAGCCTACAGTGCCCTTTGATTTAGTTTAAGATGCACCTATACGTTCTCCAAAGTTTCACCTTAACGCTTGGCCTTTTCATATAGACCTAGAATAAAAAATTTCCTCTTTTACTAAAGATAAGTCATGTTTGTAAACAATTTAAAAATTGTATATTTAGAATCCATGCACCCGGGCTGGAGGGGGGGGAATCCCTGGAGGCAGGCCTATTACACCTTTTGACTAGTTTGAACAAAATTATAGTTACAAAATTTTGAGCTTTTTTGAGGAGAGGGGCACATAAAAAGGGAAAGCGAGGGGGAGGGAGGCTGGTCGCCTTCCAATCAGTTTTAAGCATATATTGGAAGGTTCAACCTAATACCCTCAATCGTTCATTAAATATAGCTGATACAACCAGCAAGGACAAAACCAGCAATATAGCTGATACATCCAGCAAGGGTATCCAGCAAGGATACCCTTTTCACAACCAGCAAGGACAAAAGTGTGCTTTGATCATGATTGGCATCCCTCTCAACATTTCCTTTAAATTTCATTGTAATACTCTAAGCTTTTTCAGAGACCCAGGATCAAACAAGCCCTCTTTTCTTGATTTTAATTAAAAAAACAAAAAGTTTTTCAATGAAAGTAAAGAACTCCATTAAACCAAAAGCGAAAAAAAATAGAATCAAATAATCTACCAAGCGTACAACTACCACAAATCAGTATCAATAAATAAATGAAACCCAAAACAAAAGGAAATTAAATTAAATAAAAGAGTCAAACTCAAAACGAGCATAAATTACTATGAATAGGGTTCTAAGCCCCTATAATTTCTAAAAGCCAGAACATGATTTGAACTTTACTGAAAAAATTCTTAAATGTTTTCACTTTTATAACATTAAGAAATGAAAAATTAACTAAGATTTTAATGAATAAATATCAGCATATGTATATTAAACAGAAAATGCACATTTTTTCAGTAGATTCATTTGGATTTTTTTTCAGTAAAGTACAAACTATATTTTGGCTCTTAGAAACCATAGGGGTTTAAAACCCTGCTCTTAGTAAAGTTTTGTTTGACCGTCTTAATAGTTTTTTATTTTCACTATTGTGGGTATAATACTCGTACTAACTGTAAAGCTTGAAGGTCTGAATGCAAATTTTATAGATTTTCTGTGTTTTCTGCAGAGCAAACAATTTAACACAATATAATAAACAAAAAAAAATCAGAAATTTGATTCTTATAATTTCCTAAGGTAATTTCTGCGTCTTAATTTTGAATTTCTGTACTTACTTCATTAAAAAGTTTGCTTTTTTATCAGCTCGTTAACTTTCATTAAATTTTATAAGGTCTTATCACAAAATGTGATTCTAGTTTTCGTTTTTGGAAGAAATATAAATAGTCCTTGTCTTGGACAATTTTTAGAGAACTTCGAAATCGAAGTAATGGCTATTTTCACTTATTTTAATTGGAGCTCTGAAATGCAAAAAGGTGGCTTAGTACAATTTTGAGCTGTGCTAGCCCAGTTGTTAGCACACAGACTTGAAATCCTTTTTCCACGAATAGAAGGGTTCGAGTCCTGGTTAGGTGGGTTGGACATCCCATCAAAGTTTTGAGAAAGCTATTTTGTTGAAAATAGTTGAAAATTATGATAATAAAACTCCGGGTCGACACAACCGCCCAGAGCCCAGGGGCAATAGTTGAGAGTTATGCCCCGGGGGCATGTAAGATTTTTAAGCAAGGGGTGGTCTTATAAATTTCAGAGGGGGCTTATTGATTGTAAATTGGAAGTTCTAGTGCCCTTTTTAAGAGTATAAATTGATTGGAGGTTAACTACCCCCCTCACGCTTTCTTTTCCAAAAAAAACTTTCGATCAAAATTTCGAGATAGCCATTTTGTTCAATCTAGGACAAAGATCAGATAACAAAACTTAAGGGTTCATACAACCCCCCCACACTCCTAGAGCCCATAGACAAGTGTTGTAATTTATGTCCCGAGGCATATAAAGTTCATATGGAAGGTGTGGTCGTATCAACATCGTAGAGGGCTCATTTGCTTAAAAATTGAAATTTCTAGTTCATTTTTAAGATTCAGAAGGGATTGGAGGGTAACTAGCTAGTTGCCCTCCGATCACTTTTGACTCTTGAAAAGAGAAATGGAACTTTCAATTTCGAATCAAATGAGGCTCCTCAAATGTCGATACGGCCATCAGATCCATAAAAACCTTATATGCTCCCGGGACATAGCTTACAAACCTTGCCCCGGGCAATAGGGGACTGTGTCAAGCCTGGAAGAATTGTTATATAATTTTGGACTATTTTGAACAAATTGGCTATCTCACAATTTCAATCAGATGCGTTTGGTGGAAAGAGGGGTAGTTTTGGGGGGTGGCTAGTTGACTTCCATCACTTTTGAATCTTAAAATGAAGAACTAGAATATTCAATTTCCAATCAAAAGAGCCTCCTTCAAGGTTTATATGACCACCCCTTTCATAATAACCTTACATACCCCCGAGTCATAACTTACAACCCTTACACCCGGGCACTGTGGGGTTGAGGCATTGCTATACGATGCTTGGACAATTTTGCGAAAATTGGCCATCTGAAATTTTCGATCGGATGTATTTGGGGAATAGAGGGTGTGTGAGGGGGTTAGTTACCCTCCGACCACTTTTAACTCTTAAAAATGAACTAGAGCTTGCCTCAAGGGATGACGAGACCCTCTGCAACCCTAGGGTCAAGTGTTGTACGTAATATAGTTGCCCATTGTCTATGTATAAGGTTTGTTATTGATAAAGGGCTTATGTTTGATCCTTACTCTCCAAAATACCTCCAAAACACTTTTGACTCCAAAATACCGGTATTAAGTTAAAACTGTTAGGACATGTTGAAAAGGTAACATTCATACGCAAGAGACAAGAAAAACTAGATAATTATTCCTTATATTAACCAATAAAAACAATGGCAATAAAAAAGGGACAGAAATTAACTTTCCGAAAAAGATCTTGGAGGAGGCCCGTTTGATTGCAACTGAAAGTTTTATTTCCCATTTCAAGAGTAAAAAGTGATCAGAGGGCAACTAGCTCCCCCGTGCCCACTTTTCCCAAAATGTATCCGATCAAAATGTTTAGATAGCTATTTTGTTCAAAATAGTCCAAAGATCAAATAACAATGCCTCCAGGGCTGACAAAACTCCAGAGTCCGGGGACAAGGATTGTAACTTATACCTCATGGGCAAATCAGGTTTCTATTGAAGGGGTGGTCGTATAAACTTTGAAAGAGGCTTTTTTTTAGAAATTGAAAGTTATAATTTCTTTTAAGAGTCAAAATTGATCGAAGGGGAGCTAACCCCTCCTCCCTCACCCTCAAAAGTCTTCTTTTCTCCAAATGTATCCGATAAAAATTTTGACGTAACCATCTTGTTCAAAATAGTCCAAAAATCATAAAACAATACCTCCTGGATTGACACATCCCCCGAGACAGCCATTTTGTTTAAAATAGTCCAAAGGTCATATAACGATGCCTCCTGGGTTAACACAACCTCTTCCTCTAGGTCATGGGGGTAAGAGTTGTAAGCTATCACCACAGTAGACAGAATATACCAGTAAGCTTATCGCAGATCATTTCTGGTCTTCGTTCTCGTTGCGAACAAAAAGCTCCTCCCACTTATTTCTGCATTAGCGGGAATGCAGGTTAGTCTGTTTCCGATTGTTTCAATGCACTTGATGGAAACAGACGGAAACAGACTAAGCTGCATTCCCGCTAATCTGACTTCGCCTATGTTTATATCTGCAAAAACGTTCTCCGGAGCACTCGCACCCCGGTCCGGGTTTTTATAATGGGTGAGATAGAGAATGATCATACTGGATTATATATGGACTGCGGCTATGACCCAGGTCATAAATGGTTTTTATAGAAGGGGTGGTCGTATAAAATTTGAAGGAGGCTCAGTTGAAGTTCCAGTTTCGTTTTGAGAGCAAAAAGTAACTGCAGGGCAACTAGTAACCCTCCCCCTTTACACCCTTTCCCCAAAATGATCCGATCAAAAGTTTAAAATAATTGCAACATATTTATCATATTGCTATAATTAGTTCAGAAGCATAAACAAGCTAGATATATAATTTTGCTTTTTACATAACTTTCAAAAAACTATAATTTATAGAATGTCATGGATAATTGCATTCTATAAATTATAATTTTACATTCCAAAAATTGTAATGGATTGAGTGATTTTCTTTTGAAGGGGGGGGGGCTAAAACAAGGTCGTAGTTGGTAAAACCCATGCCCTTTGCGGTATTTAATTTGATCTTTTTATGCAACATATTTTCTTGTTACACATATTTTACCGAAAATATTGTTCCAGAAAGAAATATCCGTATGAAAATAATTTGATGAAATGTTTCAGTAATAAAATTGTGAGCCCAGGATAAACTGGAAATGTTGAGGGGGTGTCATTCATATGCCAGAGACATGAAAAACTAGATACATGTTCATTATATTAACCAATAAAAAAACATTGGCAATCAAAAAGGGACAAAAATTAACTTTCCAAAAAGAGGTTTGTCGAAAAAAGATTAAGAGCCGTATCAAACAGTTCGTGGTAACGAACTGTAAGTAAGGAGCGACCCGGCTCAATGGTAAAAAAAAACTCTAGAAAACGGTATTTTTATACAAATAGATACACCTAAAGAATCAGATTTTAATGCTGATTTCAAATATATAAGTTTCATCAAGTTTAGTCCTACAAATCAAAAGTTACTCGAAAATTTGGCTGATTTTCGAAAAAAAGGGGAAAGACCCCCTAAAAGTTATAGAACCTTAATGAAAATGGCAAAATCATATTCCGCGTATCAGAGAACCCTACTGTAGAGGTTTCAAGCTCCTATCTACAAAAATGTGGAATTTTGCTTTTTTTTGCCAGAAGAAAGATCACGGATGCGTTTTTTTTTGTTTTTTTTTTCCAGGGGTGATCGTATCGACCCAGTGGTCCTAGAATATCGTGGGAGGGCTCATTGGAATGATAACTAAAAGTTCTAGTGCCCTTTTTAAGTGACCAAAATAAATGGAGGGCAACTAGGCCCCCTCCCACGCTCATTTTTTTCCCAAAGTCACCCGATCAAAATTTTGAGATAGCCATTTTGTTCAGCATGTTCGAAAATATTATAATTATGTCTTTTAATACCTCGGTCTTTAAGCCAAAGATTTTTTAGTACTTTCATAAGAGCTATTTATTCTAATTAACGGCCTTTGTGATTAAGCGGTCATTTTTAAAGAATTGGAACAAAAGTCGAACTTTCGCTTAAAGAGCAAGGTATTAACTGGGGGGCGAACCCCCTAATATACGTATTAATAATATATGAATATAGAAGTTCGTTACGTAAGTTAATTCGTAAGTTACGTATATTTATTACTAATAAAAACGTTCCTAAATAAAAATAATCCAGTTTCGAGAAAGCCATTTAACCAAATAAAAGTAAATAAATATGCAAATTTTGTTTTAATTATTCATGTACGGTGAGCCAAGATCAAAACCTGCATTTTTTCAAAAACTTTCAAGAATTAAATAAAAAAAACAAGTTTTTTTAACTGAAAGTATGGAGCGACATTAAAACTTAAAACGAACAGAAATTTTTCCGTATATGAAAGAGGCTGTCCCCTCCTCAACGCCTCGCTCTTTACGCTAAAGTTTGACTTTCTCACAATTCTATTTTTTTTTAAACAATGAAAAACTTTACCGTAAAGAGCGAGGCGTTGAGGAGGGGACAGCCTCTTTCATATACGGAATAATTTCTGTTAGTTTTAAGTTTTAATGTCGCTCCTTACTTTCAGTTGAAAAAAACTTGTTTTTTTATTTAATTTTGAACTTAAAACCAGCAGAAACAAGTTCCTACGATAATACAGTTCAAAAATAAAACTAATAAATTATAATCGTATATTTTAACTTTTAAGTCTAAGACTTAACAAAACTGTAGAAATATTCTTTTTATAAACCAATAAACAACTAAGGTAATAAAAATAACAACATAAATTAATTTATAAAAAGAAGATTTTCAAAGAAAAGCAAAGAGCCGCATTGGACTCAGAATGAACAAAAATTAATTCCTTTTATAGTTCAAACCCAAAACAACCAGCAATTATTATTGAAGAATAAATGAAACTCAAACAAACAGAAATTAAAACTAACTATCTTAGCAGCCATTAAGACAACAGGTGCAAACATAAATGAATACATAAGCCTTATATAGCTTCAATCCCCCCCCACAGGCACTTCATATGGAAGGGGTAATAGTAAGAACTTAGGAGGGGGCTCATTTCGTTGTAAATCATAAGTTCTAGTGCCCTTTTTAAGAGTCAAAAGTGATCGAAGGGCAATAAACCCCCCAAAGCCTTCTTTTTCTCAAATGTATCAGATGAAAATGATGAGATAGCCATTATATTCAAATAGTTCAAAAGTTAAATAATTATGCCTTCCGGTTTTATGAAACCCCCCGTAGCCCCAAGGGCAGGGGCTGTAAATTATGCGAACTATCCATTGTTAAAACTATAAGGTTTCAGAGGCAACGCTGTAGCGTTGCCTATAGTAAAGGCCATACGGCTCCAATGTTTTATTATTATTATTTTTTTTTCCTAAAGGCACTTCATACGGAAGGGGTCGTCGTAGAAACTTCAAAGGGGGCTCATTCGATTGGAAATCGAGAGTTCTAGTGCCCTTTTTAATAGTCGAAAATTATTGGAGGGCAAATAGCCCCCCCCCCCACGCCCATCATTCCTGCAAACATATCCAACCAAAATTTTGAGATAGCCATTTTGTTCAGCGTAGTTGATTTCCAAATAGAAGATATATTTTTGAGGAGGACACTCCCCCACAACCCTCAGGGCAAGCGGTTTAAGTTATGCCCTGAGGGCATATAAGGTTTTTAAAGAAGGCGTTGTTGTAGAAACTTCAAAACAGGCTCAATCGATTGGAAATTAAAGGGCTTTTTAATAGTCAAAAGTGATTGGAGTGTAACTAGCCCCTCCCCCCCCCCACGCCCATCATTTCCCCAAACACATCCAATCAAAATTTTGAGATAGCCATATTGTTAAGCGTAGTTGATTTCTAGATAGAAAATATATTTTTGAGGAGGACAATCCCCCACAACCCTCAGGGCTAG